>JAUMHM010000005.1:46774822-46789651 GCA_032362435.1 Melikaiella ostensackeni
GAGTCCGCGCCCGCATTTACGGCGTGGGATGTATAAGCGCGGAACGAACAAATTGATATTCAAGCTCTTCTGCATATGCATGATCTTACGTGTGGTGATATCGAGGGCCGTGAGCTCATGCTACATCCATGGAACGGCCCCAAATGAATTGAGTAGAATTGGAATGAATTGGAAGAGCAAGTCTGTCGAATGAGGTAGGTCTGTCCAGCGCCAAAGTGTTCAATAGCACTCCTGTCCACGAGCTCAGTGTCGTCGGGAACGCTAGCAAATCGTCCTCGCTTCAGATGAATTTGGGCACAGTTGTCCAATCCAGAGTCCATACTAACTTCTCGTGTGTACTCCTCGACGATCTTTAGATCATCCTTAAAATGCTGCGTTCCAGAAGCATAAATCTTCAAGTCATCTATATAAAATATATGAGTGACCTTATTCTCGCGTTTTTTAGTCTCGCCGCAGAGGTACCCATAAGAATTGCGCACTGCGAGAAATAGTTTTATTCTGTTTAACCTACTTCTGCCTTGATATAATTTCTAATCAGGTTCAAACAACGCCACGTGAAACTAGGCTCGGTGCACAAAACAATAAGTAATATTTTAAGAGCTGTGCTTTTCTGTGAGACCTTGTTAAGTAAGTGTTACAAGCCCACAGTATCACAGACAGTCTGTAAAATTGATTTCAAGTGCGAGCTCTGAAACTATGAGCCACAAATAGTATAATTCACTCGCTAAAAAGTGAGAAATAAGATCTGGGACAAAATACAATATTTTCAATTTTGAAAAATTTTTGAAAAAAAGTGAAATTTTGTAAAATTTATTTTTTTCAGTTTTTTATGTTATCTCTGTTATTTTTCAGTCAAATTAAAAATAGTCATATGGTTTATTAATCTTTCGGCTTCCCTCGAAAAATTTATCATAATGGTTTTAGTTATAGTGTTATATTTATTTAGCAACGTGAAGGTACACCTTCCGCTAAATTGAAAAAATCACATTTTTCTCTATTACTTCTTTTAGAATTGTTCTTTTTCAACATATAGGGAGTGAAATTGAAAGTTAAGAATGTCCACTATTAGGTTATTATGCATAAAAAATTAAATGGTTAACTAATAATTATTTAAATAAACAAAGAAGTTTTAAAAAATGAAAAAACGTATTTTCAGTAAAACATATGTTTTTGATCTGTTTTAAATGTTTCTAGAAATTTGTAAAAAAGTTGAAATACATGTAAAAGGATAAGCAGACTTATTTACTAGTTTTCACTGCAAGTTTGGCAAATGGCTCGTCGGTGATCAGGGCATATTGGCAGCCCGCAGACGATGCACGTCCTCGATATCTTTATGTGCAGTGAATATTCATACAGTGTCAACTCTGGAAGGAATCCTGGGGTCCATATCAAGTTACATGTGGCATATCTCTCTTGCGGCATCTCTCCCCTGCAGATTGCCAATTTTGCGGCAAGCTTCCCAAACCTAATTGTCACACCTGCGGCTTGTGTCCCCAGCCGTAAGTCTCCCTGCGGCATCTCTCCCTCCGAGAAACAAATAGAAGCCCTTCTCCAAAGTATCAAACGAGCGGCAAGTCTCCCGAACCCAATTGCCACATCTGCGAATCTTCTTCCTAGCTTCAAGTCTCCCTCCGGCATCTGTCACCCAAGAAAAATTTTAATTCATCCTCCAAAGTGGCAAAAGTGCGGCAAGTCTCCCGAATCCAATTTTCCACATCTGCGGCTTGTCTGCCCAGCCGCAAGTCTCCCTGCGGCTTTAAAGGAAGACTTAAATTTGTCTTGAGAAAGACAAATTTAAAATAAAAAAAGTCTTTCTTGGGTGAGAAATGTCGCAGGGGGACTTGCTGCTGGGGAGACAAGCCGCAGATGTGGCGAATTGGGTTCGGGAGACTTGCCGCACTTTTACCACTTTAAAAGACGACTTAAAATTTGTATTGGGTGAGAGATGCCGCAGGGAGACTTGCGTCTGGGGAGACATGCCGCAAGAGAGACATCACTTATTTTTTACTATAAAAACAACAAAACATTAGTACTATAAAACTTCTCACGGTATTTATTACATTTTAAACATTTGTATTCGCACACAATGGCGATGTTGTAGACATACCTGCTCAAAACTCGTTTCCAGCTCTCTTTTTGCACTGCCATTTTTTTCACCACTGGCTCTCTAAATTTATTCAAAATCACGATTTGCAATGAAAAATTTGCAAAAAAAATTTTGGTCAATTTTTCGAACACTTGTCACTACCTTGGGTCACATAAGACCCTCTAAACGCTTCACATTGTTCCTCTTGCAAACTGGAGAAATAGCTATAACCCAGGGATGCATCATATATTTGCCCTAATTTTCAGTCCCGAGTCCTTCCTCCCTGGGCATTTCCCTTCCGAGGAGCTTAACTTACCTATACCCTGGGGGTCACCAGGGACCCTGCTGGTTAATCATTTTTTCAACTAACGTGTTAAGGAAATGGGGTAAAAGGGCCAGTTTTCACCAGCTTCATCTATTTTGTTAGCTTTAGAGAATTCTATAAAATTCTAGACAGAATAGGGTGGAAAGTAATTAACATTTATAGAATCAGTAATAATTCATGAACATTATCAGGGGTGCATAAAAAAAACTCGAAGTTCTAACGAGTCCAGTCAAGTTTGTTAGATTTCGAGTCGAGCTGACTTTGATGAGTTCGAGTTGCGTTCGAGTTCGAACTTTCCGAAAAGCTCGAAAGTGTTCCGAGTTCTCGAAAACTTTCGAGTACCTCGAAACAGTTCAATACTGGAATGTTCGAGTCAGCTCAAACTCGACTTTACTAAAAAAAAAGCCGACTTGACTTGGTTCGAAGTTTCGACCTTCTTACATACTTCTTATTAATATGCCCTTGTTTTCTTTGACAAATACTTGTTTATATTTTTGGAATTAAATATTAAATATAAAAAAAATTATATATATATATATAATAAAATAAATGTATAAAAGTGCATCAAAAGACCAATCTTCGCTTACTTAGTGATCGCCGAGTGTAAAGGCTAGTGCTGGCTAGTCTTCGCCAAGTCAATAAAATGTTATAAGAATCAATGAAATTTAAAAAATTACCTTTAGATATTGCGCTGCAACTGCAAAATAATAAGACTCAAATTCAGAAATATATTCCCAATCGTCATACACTTCGCAGTTACTTCATTATTTTTCTTTACAATTCTCACCATGAAAATGTGTGTTCTGTGAACAAGTGTCAGATTGCACTCTCAAATTTTTCTTATAGAAAGTTCAAAAAATGCACCTCCCAGATTATCTAGGTCTGTATGGTGATCTTTGGTCAACATTGCTATTGTCAAAACTGATTACCTCCTAGCCAATAATGGTATTTTGAAGATTGTGTATGAAGAAAAATTAATTTTCAATACGGAAGACCATCCTCTTTATTGACAAACATTTATTTCTTTACTTATTTGTGAAGATCTGAAACCGGTTATTTACATCATGGCTTAAGAATGCTATGATTTTTCAAGTCAGGAGTTTTTTCAATTAAACTTTTTTTTCTCTCACTCTCTGAATTATAATATTTTATAATATGTGCCACTATGTTCATCAACATCGAAAATCGCTTACAAAATTCATTTTATAACATTTTAAAAGGCTTATTCCTTATTTTTCTCATTAAGAAAATCAGCCACTTGACGATCACTGGGGTCCTGGCGATGACTGGTTGTTTTACCTTAGAACGATTTCCATTTTTATGGCTTTATTGATTTCTCGTAACTTCAAGACATTTCACATGACGTGATTTAAAAGTAATTTCGCATGTCTTTAATACATTTCACGCCACCCTGAATCATTCGTGACTTCAAGACATTTCGCTTGGCTTCCGTCATCTCCTTCTTTTTCTCTATTATTTCATGCAAAATTTTAGAAACATAGATTTTAGTTTTTTTATAGGCATGCTGATAGATAAACGGACTTCCAATAAAAAAGCCTGTTAACTCCAAGGCAAAAAATATAGCCATCAATAATAATTAATAACTATAATCAAAGTTTTTAGTATTCGCACTATAAACTGCGTTCGTAACATAGTGCGAATTATATTATAATAATACGCGCAGAAGGAAATAGGTTTTCGAATAAAATTAACAGAGCAAGTTTTTTGCAATTATAATTAATGGTAAAGTTTTTTTCCTCGGCTTACAGTAATTAAACAGTTATTAATATTACTAATTAAATTTCGATTAATTTTATACAAAACTGGATTTATTCAGTACTATCATATCTTTGAATCAAAAAAATTTTCATTGATTAAACACTCAACGGTATATGGTAGAACCCCTGTCACCTTCAACCAAACAAGGATAAAAAAGAATTATTTTACTTTTGCTAAAAATAGCTTAAGTTCCAGTTTGAGATGGTGAATAGGTGGCAGATTTTCAGCACATACTCTCGTTTCTTTCGGTCTCCTTCTCTCATACATTCCTACTTTCATATATTTTATTTTTCTGACTTTCACATACTTACTCTTTCACTCCCTCCGCTCATGTATAAATAAAATAAATTCTAATAATGTAAGAAGAGTGCCGTGTGTGTTTTCAAAATACAACTATAATATGATTCCCTTATTAATTAATAATTATAGAAACTTTTCTATTTTGTCGCTTCTGAATCAAGTATTTTTTATTTATCGTTTGTTTGTTTCACATTGAAAATCTTCATATACAATCGTGTCTCTCATCATTCTGCATTTTTCAACATAAATGTTCTTTCTTTGCTACTTAAACTGAAATGGTAACTACTTTCAGGATTTTAAATTTTAAACTTTCTCTTTCGCGGATTTACTAGAAGATGAACAGAACAATAAATCTAATAAGTCTAAGCGAAAACAAGAATCATATATCCATAATTAATAAATGAATTGAGAAAAAATGCTATAGTTTACAATACCGTCAACATTATCTTCTCGGCTTTCGTTTATGGTGTGAAAATCACTTGTAGAAATTAAGAAATTCAACAATTAAAATAACAACCTTAACTAGATTTACATAATTTTCGGATAATTTTCTCTAACAAGAAAATCAGTCTAAAACTTCGATCAGATATGTTGTCTTCAGAGTAGCTATACGCATATATAAATGTCACTATTGTTCTGTTCATTTTATCACTATGATCTGCGACGGAGAAAGTTCAATCATACAATCAAACGTAATATATGTCATTGCGAACCGCAAGGAACATAAGTTCTAAAAATGATTAGCCTCAATCATTATGGAGATTTGGAATGTCTTTAGCTAAAGAAAGTTTTAAAAGCTTCCAATCTTTACATTTCAAATAAATATTTGTTTTTCAAATGGAAAAAATTGAAACTTGATCATCAAATTTAAATTAATTAGCCACAGTATTCAATAATACTTCAAAAATCTGAATAACATTCAATGAATTAATGCCACTAAAAACCGGAACTAAAGAAATTTCCTTGCGGCACGCAAGTGTTATTCGTACCTACATCGTGAATTCTTCGAGAATCTTTCACTCGCAGCGATATGATATCGGGGCTCATCAGTGGACTTAAAATCTAACAAGCATTTCTTAATGTTACATATACATTATACATGTATAGAAGGATGATTTTGCTCCTCACCATATAATAATATATCGCATATGGGTAGTATATAGTATATTGATTACTTTGCGATTATGTATTTTTAACATATAGACGCGTCCAGCGCATAGAAACATAAATAAATAAATATAATCGGATGCATCTACATACTCGTGGCTGAAGTTAAGAAACTGTCAAGGGGAAAAATTAAGGGGATATTCTATATAAGGGACACTTTTTTCTCAGAAAAAATTGAATTCGGGACTCACTGAAGAGATCACTAGTAATAGATACTGTAAGTGAACTAATAATACTATGCAAGAAATCAGTTTATGACTCGAAGTTTAATAGGAGTATGATGACCTTTTATGCGTGGATGCCGAGGTAGAGCGGTTTCGTATACTTATTTTAATAGTACGTCATGTTGACAATGCCCATTATGTCATAAAAAATTGTGAAATAAAAATAATGATCAAGAAAATGGGAAAAAGATCGACGACTGTTCAGACTGTTTTTTTTTCTTTTTTAATTCAAACGTCAAATGTTAAAGTTAAGTTAGGAAGTTAGAGTGAACTTGACAGAATGAGAGATTCTGCTGATCTAGTACGCACGTTCCTCGCACATTCAATAATTAAAACACCGCTGTATGCGTGCATGATAATACACGGTAAGATAATTGAGAATCCTTATACTGAACATCGACTGATTCCACTATACACTCAACTATTGCATCACATGATTATTGTTAAGTTTACTTATCGACTATTATATTTTGTAGTTTGTACTTGGTTTTCATTGATACCTGAGAAAAGGACTCGTGGAAGAATCGACTTGTCGACCCTCGAATTTATTTTATTTCATTATCTTCCTTTCTTGACTCTGTATCCGCTATTATATACGTCCACGCGTCGACGGAATACATCACCGTGAGATATCATTCGTCTATTCGCAAAATACCGCTGTTCATATGTATATGTACATATAAAGACGTCTTTAAGCTTCGGTGCACCCTGTATATCATGTGTGAGGTAGCATTTGTACTAGTGTCTTGAAATATTGTATTTGTTCCATTAATATGTCGCGATAATCGGAGCACCAGACAGTGAGCGGGATCAGACATTTACTGTTCATAATATAATTCTTGAACAATTTTTATGCTTTTTTTCAAATGTTCAGAATGAAATACTTGAGAATGACTGTTAGTGTCAGATTTTTTAATTTCATTCTATGGAATTTATTATTCAAACAAATACAGCAGACAAAATTTTTTTTGATCACTGAAAATGCAGACATTTTCTATAAAAATAAGGTTTATCAGGAAAAATGACGTAAATAGTGATAGTTCATCAGGAAATTATACTATCAGGAACTCTTAATTGTTATTGTTAATACAAATATTACTTACAAATTTTGAAGTCAAGAACTTTTCCTTCTGAAAAAATTATTTTTTCTACTAAATCATGTGGCAAACAGCTGCATCGCAGCAGACTCAAAAAAAATGTTTGTTTATTGAACTAAATATTTTTCCGAGTATAATAATTCTTTCAAGTGACTAATTTTTAAATTTCATTTATAATTTTTGTTGATGATTAAAACTATTAATAACGAAGAGATCGCTTATTTTTATGAGAAATAATTTTGTTCAATGTTGCGTTTATAACTGTAACAATATTTAAATATTACTTAATAACAATGCAAATTATAATTATTGATATATTTACTTGTTAAAGAACGTCACTCTCAAGATATTTTGAATAAACTGTGATAGCTGATTGTTTAAATATGTGTTAATGGTAATAATTATTAATAGTCTTGACACATTTTCCTTATTAAATATTACTTACTATTTAGCAATTTTCCATATAACAAATATTTCATGTTTGCTACTATTTTATTTTAAATCCCTTTGAAACCAATTTGTAAATTATTAATAAGACAATTATTACACAATTGTAGAAAAATTAATAATTTGTTCATGAAAATTGTTTATAAAATTATTAATTGTAATATTTCATCATTTTCTCTAATAAACATGTTTCTTATAGAAAATTCCAGCATTTTCAGTTAAGAAAAAAAATGTTTTCTGCGGTTGTGCACTGCAAACAAGTATTTGTTTATATAATTTATTTATACCAATTAGGTTGAATCTTAAACTAAATATTTATTTTTCTTAAATGAACTTGCATTCACCCAAGAAGCTTATTTGACTATTTTCTTCAGTAATGAAAAATAATATTGTTGAAATAGCCATTTTTGACGCTATATCTATTCAAATAAATATAAAATAAAATTTATCCCGAAGTCATTCTCAAGAATTTACTGATAAGCATTTCTAAAAAAAAACATCACAATCAGTTTAAAATTTTAGCCTATAGTAAATTATGAACATTAAATTTCTGACCCAGCCCACTGTGGCCATCACAAATCAGCAGCTTTTGTCTTGAGCTGCTTATTCGTGGAAGAACTCAACTATCACACCAATTGAATCGGCATATCGTGTAAATTCATAGCGTTTATAGTAAGTCATATAACATTTCTCAATATGCTTTATCCTTTGTTCCTTAACATAGTTATTTTGTACTATAAACCGCGGTCAGCGAACCGCTTCTGACAATGAGCCCGCGATTCCATATCGCTTCACTATTATAGCATTATGTATTATTAACTATTAAACTATGTATCGTCTATGAGTGCTTGTTTCAAGTACGTAAAAGCGTACGTACATGTTACTATGGAGATTAATTATTATCAACTATACCCACACTTAAACGGTGTAGTTGCCAGTGCACTCTGCGCGATTTTCAGTTCAACGGCGTCGATTATACAATTTTGTTTTTTCTTTCTTAGTTGCTATAATTCATCGATGCTATCGGCGTGTTAATGTGCGATGCGTTATGTGGTATAATTGAGACGAATTTATGCGACAACGCATTTACACCGCGATTTATGATCAAAATCATCTCAAAGTTTTTCTGATAAAAATAGAATTGTTCAGAAGATACTTAATTGTTGAAAAGTACCTCTTAAACAAGATAAATATTTTTCTGTGAATCGACAACATTTTTCTAATAAGGCAAAAATTATATAAAAATAATAATAATAAAGCGATCCATCCATTTGTGGCCGTCAACTTAAATAATTCACGGTATAAACGCCGTCTCGTCGTCAAACTGTGTCACACGACATTTATAAAGGATTTTCAATCCATAAACACGTATTATATAAACAACATGCAACATATTATCCTACATCGTAGTACAATGCTCGTGTCTTTATCTTTATACATATCGAATCAATGCAGATGTTTTCTCATAAAATATTCTTACGTCTATCGATGATGCTTTTTCAGAAATTATATTATTTCCAAATTTGAATACTCTTGTTTTTCATAAATCTGATTGGAAGCCGTCCTTTTTAGCATCGAAAAATAGTAAAGGAAAAAAAAAGAAAAAGAATCTAGCACAAAGGCACTTTCTTCGGAACATTTATCGTAAAAAGCTAGAACAAAATTTATAGCAGATCAATTTGAAAAGAGCATTCTCGATCGCTCTAAAAATATTTTGCACATCTGCATCAGGGATCAGCTTGTCACTGAAGATGATCGACTTTAGTCACCCTCTAAACAATCATTAGCATTCCTATAGAGAAAGAATTTTTCTGCATAAATATCATACACTGCAGATACAACACAGTTGAAAATCAGATCAACTTCAATTCCAGGCTTCCCTCAAGCCAATTCCGAACACGCCTATTTCCCTAATTCACTCTCCCGCAATATTATCTACCAACAAAAATCTCGACAACTTGGTCGTCGAAACAAAACCGAGGATACAATGAACAATAATAATGTACCGGAAACCGTAATAAATTCGTAAAAATATCCGCCTGCTTCTCCTAGTGCGATCAATCTAATCTGTTGTCACATTGACCATCACAGAAACGTTATTCTTCAATTTTTTCACACACCAGACATAATCACTGGTTTCATTGCATAGGATTGAATTTATCACACTTGAAGAACAGAAACGAATGTGTGCGCAATCGTAATAACGTAAAATTTTATACGGCGGGACAAGAAAAAACCAGCCAACTCCGGTTTCTGTTTCCCCGACGTAAGAGTGTTGCCAAAAAATTCCTTTCAATAAGAAACTATTTAGACAACAATATTTGCGAAATTTTTTCCCAAGGTAAGAGTAGAACTAATTTCTTCCCAAAGGGAAGCTTAGCGTAACGTAAGGAGAAAATAACGAAACGGATATCGCTTATTTTAGAACAAGTTAGAATGCAGCGAGATGAGAAAAAACAATCCAAAGGTCCCTCTCGCCATATTTTCATTCCCGGCATTGCCATCGGTTTTACGTACATTCACATAATTACACACATGTGTTTAACGCTCTCTTCCAATCGTTTCAATTCACATTAATTTTGTGTTCCATAATAATTCTATATTGATTATCTAGGTATGTGTTTCACTTTGCCTATCGGCGGCCCCTTAACGCTTTTACAATCGCGTAGTACCGCGCAAGTGTCTCCTTGTTTCTGTGTATGTGTGTTTAATACACGCTAATGTATGTTAATGTGCTGTGTGTATTTAAATGTGTGTACGGGTGCGTGTACGTTAATTTGCAACATATAATAAAAACAAAAATAAAAGAAAGCCGAATCGTGAATCCGATGGAACTTTTCGATCATTTTAAATCCATCCATTAAATGAGGAATGGTGTTAAGTCTAAAAACTAAACAAGCTAGGCTTCAATGTTTATATCGAATGGTTGGTCTCTGCTCTGCAGAACACCCAGAAAATACATATATTAAATATAATTTTTTTTCGCATAATTGAAATAAGTATACATATTTACATTTTAGTGTGGACAGTTTCATATTGCTACGTGTGTGTATGTGTGTCTCTACATGAGTGTGCTTTGACCGATACGGTATCACCGATCAACGAAACATGTTCAATTTTTCCTTGCCTCCTACGACCTCGGTACTCTGAATTATACTCCCCCCACCCGCTCTTCGGAACACGCTCCTCACCCAATTGCAACGAACAATATTTTTGTTTCAAACATCGCCTAATTTCCCACATCCTGTCTTCGACGTCACCGAATACGAAAGCGCGAAGTTCTCATTAGTGTAAAGGCAAACTATTGGTGGAAGCCTTCGATACTTCCACCATCTCTCCGTGCTTCGATTTAGAAAATGCGTATTATCTCACTCACAAGCTCACACATTCATTCTTTCTGATAAGTCTCCGAACGCACGCATGTACAATAAAGGCTTAGTGAATAGAAAAACGAATATCGCAGCTTATGTGGATAAGAATGTAGCCAGAAACGACAATTTTCAACTATTCTCAGAGTTTGAAATTTCTCGAATTGTCGCACATTCTCAAGCATACTTTTTTCCGTACACAAACTGTAGTGTAGAACTACTCCGACGCTCTTGAAAACTCTCATGGTAATAAAACTGACTATTATGTGTTCCCTGTACGTTTTACGTCATAGAAAATGATTGAGGTAGCATATTCATACTTTTGGCAGATCTGCGCAAATTCGCGTTTTAGTTTCTATCATAACATATTATATTTCATTATTTTATATTATATTATAATTTACTTTGTTTTATTATTGTACGCGTAATTAATGCGTGTACTAACTGCAAAAACGGACATTTTATCTTAAAATACACTTTGTGTTTTCTATGAACACATTTTCACTTCTGTATAAAGTAAAAGCACGATTTTAATACAACCCGAGTAAAAAAACAGTCACAACTAGAAAAGTTCAATTCCAGGAGTTAACCGCTATCAATTTTTATGTACAGCTGAACTTAAAACTTGAAAAGACTTCGAGGGAATTTAAAAATATTCAGATAGAAACCAAAAAATTAAAAAATCCATCCTGTTCCAGCTGGACTCTTTTACGACAAAAGTGCTACAAAATATCCATTTTATTTATTTATTTTTTAATTTCTTGCAAGTGCTCATAGGATTTTTGTCCCAAAAACATGCTCTTAAAATAGAACGAATATGGAACTTTTTTTAGTACTTTAGTCCTATTTCAGGAGAACCGTTTTGAAATAAAAATTCTATGAACACTTGTGAAAAAATTGAAAAAATATATAACTGAACTTTTCTAGTATTTTTGTCCCTATTTGGCCTTTAAACAATTTTAAGAAACGTTGGTACTTTAATACTGATTTGTCTCATATCCGATGCTTCAGTGAAATTTTATTTACGATTTTATTGAGTTTCCATGAGCACATTTTTTACTCGGGAAGATGTGGGAAAAATAAGTGTCCGATAAAAGCAACAACACAGAAATATATCCGATAAGAATGTTATAAAATAAACAGTTGTATGAAAAGAGGAAATCAACAAGAAAATATACTTTAGAGACAAATTCATCTGTGAAAAACTGTAAAAACGAAATCGTTCACCGAGCTCTGATTATGCACTTCAAATCATTCTGAGCGAATGTATCTTTAAATACTAAATAATCCTCTATCGTCACTATTGTCTTCGATAAACTTACTATAGGCATATCGTTGTGTAATAACTCTTTAAACTTCTGTAACAAAAAATGAGAAAAATCTGTAAAATGTGTAAATACTGCAACAATATAATATCGCGAGTGCCATCCTGACTAGGAGTATTTAACTATAGTTATTGATCACTGTGTTTCATCGCATTATAACCGGCTATAAGTTTCGCACTTTGTAACTATAAACTATTTCTCATCAGCGACGGTTTCAACTACTTCCTTGACTCTATTGCTACAGACAAAAGTCTGTTGTATTTAACACTGTAAATAGATAACAAAATGATATCGGTTGTTATGTTGTAATATCTCGCCGTGCCGCAAACTTCTCGGAGAACGCGGGAGGATTGAATATCTTAAAAGTAGTTACGTAATTGTTGATCACATTTTCAGTATCATCAGGCTTGTGCGATATCTCTCAGTCTCAACCAAATCTCTCGACGAAATGTTCAATGATTAAACAATTTGCATTGAATCAGCAGTGCAGCCAACCAAAGGTGAAAACAATAATAATGGAATAAACTTGTTGGTTGGCTGTATCTACTGAAGTGCAGTGACACATTCCGCTGGGAGATTGACAAAAGGAAAAGCGTATCTATTACACGATGCTAAGGTGCGTTCTCCGAAAGGTTTCGAACCATGCACGAGTGTAAGATTTAACGTGGGTATTTGCTCATCCTTACTGATTAATATCGCATAGAAGTAGATTATAGTTTTAAAAAATCGCAACTATACGTGTATAAAATCGCTTCGGTATAAAGACTTGTATTTTTTGGCACTGTGCGTGACGTAACTTAAAATTAAAATCCACATTCAACTCTAGCTCGATTCTAGGCTCAGATTTCAACAGTAATATTTAAAACTATATGATCGACAATATTGACTACGTTAATAACTAACGTAAATTCAGTGGCAGCGGGTATTTGTAGTCTTGTGATTAATGGTTCGGTAACGGTAACGCTGGATGAGTAGTATTTCTCTATTTTGTCTTGATCTCTCGTATGTCGAAGGTAACATGTATTCTCTATTTATAAATGTTTTAAGTTTACGAAACCTGATATCTGTGCAATATCTATATAACCTGAGTTAATTTGCTTTTTTGCTTTGTCTTCTTGTATTTTATTTTTAGCGTTTTCATGCATACTTTCTTTCGCTCACTCGTTCTCTACGACTATAATATGTGTTATTTCATCTCTCTCTTTCTGCACTACGCATCGTCTTTTTCTTCTTTATAGTATAGATAATAATCATTATACTTGACCGTTGCACTTTCATTGACTAGTTTTGTGTTTGCTGCATGCGCACGCACCTCGCATTGCATGGCATCTTTAACATATTGCAGCTTCTTCTTCAAGTCCTAAACGACGCTCTTCTTTTTTTTTTTGTTTTTTGTTTTTTTATTACGAATCGGAGTGTATCCTTCCTCAGATTAATCGTCCCCGACTATAGTTGCGATTGCCTTCGGGGAAGATCCTGGAGAGTCGTCGTCGTGGGGAAGGGCAGTCACTGGTCGTTAACGGGTGGAGGAAGTGGGTAATGAGAGGACATTTCTAATTCACCACTCGCAGGTCACTGTAGTAATCGCTTGTCATTGTGTATCTCGGCACAGCATTGAAAAGCTGCATTCTGCCGTTTCCATTGCGCTACTGGGGTACCGAATCCGAAACCGAGTGATTCGCCTGTTGGAAGGCCTTTAAGCTCAACTCGGTCTTATGCTCTCGTGCAATATGCCGTCGAACCGTGTTGTTTCTAGTGAAGGTTCGAGTGCAGAATGGACACGGAACTCTAATGCCCTGATGACGTTGTCTTATGTGAGCCCGCAAATTCGTCTCGTAGCCATAGAGTCTCTCACAGTAGGGACACTTCAGCTTCTTACCTAAAACAAATTAAAATAGTAGTTACACTCGATATAAGTTTTTCAAATTTATTATGCAGTAAGTCATAAATTACAAAGAGTATGATAAATTGTAAAGTAGATGTCAAATCAAAATTGAAAATATAGTTTTGTTTTCCGCAATTACTACCACACGTTTGTAAACGTTCATGAGGTATAAGCAATGCTTTTAAAGTTGATCGAAAACAAATTTCAATTGTTTGAAGATTATACAGTTTTAACGGTCTACTTGTAAATATTAGCGCTCAATAGGGCATCATTTGATTGACTGAAAAAACACGATTTTTTATTGACGTTTATGATTCAAATGTAGGAAATTATCCTTCAAATATACCCGTACGGTTCTTTCTTCCGAAATAAATTTTATAAAGTTAGCATACTTTACAAGTTCACACTAACACTAAATGAAGACTTAATAACTATTAATTATATGGCATAAATGTAATGCCTCAATGTTTGAATTGCATTGCAGAGAAATAATAAAATAATTTGATTTTAATGTTTATTGATCTATTAGTCAAGTTTCTTTTTTAAACGCGAAAACATATGCCGCGTTCTTTCCCTCGATTTTCTAAAAAATTTTATCAGTAGATACAAAAAATCAGTATTGAATAATTCTCATGGTGATGAAAGGAGGTGTTTCGGGTTTCAGTCGTGTGCAGAACTACGAATCTTGCCGACGTTTCGTGAACACTGCAGTTCACTTCTTCAGGGTTAAACTGAAACTGAAGCTTCAGATTATGTTGCTCTTACATATACTCTCTACGATGCCTGTGATTGGCCTGAGCGCCTATCGTGAGGACTGGTCGAACCT
>JAUMHM010000005.1:46794632-46807435 GCA_032362435.1 Melikaiella ostensackeni
CATCCGGACAATTGCTTAGAACATCGTATTGGACATTTTTTAATTGAGGAACGTTTAATTAAATGAATTAAAAATTTTTCGAAATCGTTACCATTACAAAGCTTCCTCTATGAGGAAGCAAAAGAAGCTACTGTTATCAAGTAAATATGCATGCACCTAAATAAGTGACTACAGGTTTTTCCATGAGCTTTTAAAAAAAGTGCCAAAGATTTGTATAATGGTATTGATCTTAAGATTTTTTTGAATCAAAAAGAGTAGATGCAAATAAAGGTTTTTGAAGCGAATTCCGAATGCTAAAAGAAATAATATTAAAGCCGTATTCGATGTGAAGAATCAGTATCGATTAGGTGAGTTCTATACTCGCCTTTAGGCATTTCATAGGATTCAGAATGCTCTAAATTTTAAATAATCAAGTGCCTCTAAGAATATAGAATTTCCACCAAATAATTATCTATTACAGATAAATATACCATCAAAGTGCTTTCTAGAACATGTAACTTTGTACTGCTGTCTGCAATAAAACAAATAATAAATTTATCTTATACAAACTATGTGAGTATGTGACGTCACTTTTACGACCAAAGTCTTTACTACAATTTTGAATAATTAGGTAATAAAATTTACATGATTAATCCATTTAAAAAGTCTAAGATCGTACAAGAGTTGTAGACTCTATTTTGATTTTACCAAATCGAGCGCTGAGTTCTACGTAATAATATTAGCAGGCATATATTGTAAAAATTAATTACTCGAAATAAAAAAGTAACCGTACCATAAGCGCAAGTTTTATATTTTTTCTTCAAACATAAAATTCACCCTTTTCCGGTGCCACACTAAACGAACAAATTGACGCAATTGTTTTTAGACTTCGCGAATTTACTCTCCTTCAAGATATGATCAGATTATAAAAAAGCAATCTTAGCTCGATATATAGCAAACTTCTTCAAAACTGCAAAGAACCTGAGCAATATCTTCTCATGAAGTTACTTTTTCACTCTAAACGCACTTTCATATAGTTTAGAACTGCTTCCAAGTACATCATTAAGTTAACATCAAAAGCTGAAACGACTATAATAGATCCACAACAAATATTTTAATTATGTATTCATGTAACTATATTTATTATTATTTTCTAATGTAATTTTGGCTCCCTCTTGCCATAAAACCTGTATTCTGAGAGGCAATAAATACACTATACTATCCTAAGTATAATGTCACGAAATAGAGCATAGATTGAAGTAAGATTTCCTATCGAAAACCCAAAATAAATATTTGTTACCTTTGTTTGCATAAACGCGAACAACTTCTAAACTACGATCGACAATGTGGGGCATTTCCTTGCGGGACGTCACATTTGTCTATTGATAATAATTATTTTATATATAAAATTCAAAAACTTAGTTTATGATAATAATTATGAAAATTATTACCATCGCTATAAACATCTTACATTCTAAGGTCTTTGCGGCAGTCACTGAAGCACATTTTTTCATTTCAACGATCAACCTTAAGGGCATTGACCAGTCTGTGACGTAATATATTACCATTTTAAAATCATCAGATTTATGCGTGCAAACTAATAGCTATATTAACACAAATTTCAAACACTTCCTTAGAAATAGGGTGAGATCGTAATAACTTAAAATTTACTATAGACAAATAAAGCCGCTGAATACAATAATCTCACCAAATTCTTTTTTTTTTAATTTCTTCAAAGGCTGAAATGAAATTTTCATTCGTTTGGCATTATTATGGCTTTTAAGGTTTCATGTTAGCCTATGAAAAAATCTTTCAACTTTTGTTAAATTTAAAAATCTCAAAACACCCTTAAAGTAGCGATTGTATGATTATTTCAGGATATGTGAGTCTAATTTAAATCTGAAAACTTTTTAAAATTAATTTCCAGGAAACTCTTTCCAATTTGTAAATAAAACTGACCATACGCTGTTTGTCAAATCGAAAAAGACTTTTCCCATTTAATCGAAAATAAAAATATATTTTCAAATGCCAAGAAGTTAAGTACAACTGAACTCGTGTGTACAATTGTACATTTGTTCTAACTGTAATGAACCCATCTAAATATTTTTGGAAATATCTATAAGACATGAGGCTGTTTTTTCTCACCAAAAGAAATATAATTTTGCTGTAGCGTTTGAAAAAATCTAAGAACAAACAATTTCGTGAAGCACCCTAATATAGAATAATGATTTACTGAGTTACACTTATAGGAATAGAACAATTTACGGAAATGTAGGTTAACTGATATTGGAAATAAAATGCCAATACCACACTATTATATTGTATTCCTGCTGCTCCGAATGAAACAAAGAATCAATCGACAACAACTTTATTTTCCTCCACCTGAGGTTGGCAATTCCAAAACCGAATCTCGCAATCTTCACAAAGGCAAGTCAGATCTATAATAGTTTTGCTTATAATTCCCGGTAGCCGTGGCAAGCCGAAAGAAAAGAAAAAAATCGCTCGTGGAAATTAGTACGCGTGAGCGGAAATCGCTACATGGAATCAGGTACGTGTAGTTGTATACATACGCCTTGTTACGAGTTCTTTGGCAGGTTGAACAGTCACCCTGCCGACGTAAATATATGTTTATGGATAGGCAGTATCTTACTCGACTTTCTTGTAAATGCCACTTAAAAATAGAGTTAGGTATCCTAGAAGAGTATATCGGGCTGAGGCTTGGTTTCGTGCAGCTGACATGAAATTCACAAAGGATGAACGATGAACAAAGGCGGGTCACGAAGACGTGGATAGAGAGGAGGACCCGCAGCGGGCGAGTTGGAGGGAAAAAAAAAGCGAGTGGATGAGATGGAGAAAAAATACCCTGAGGGTATGCAATTTGCCATGGAAATTTACAAGCGCATGAAGAGGCGCCAGGACGCGAATACAGGCGTGATTGCGTTTTCGAAAAGAGGATCGGCCTCTTCCTGGAACAGGATACCATCTGCAATGCCTAGATGGCGATGGCGTACTTTTCATTTGATATTCGCCCACGGGCCACGGCTGAAATTCGCAGGAACGCAAATCAATTGAAAGGTGCGTCAACGAGAAAAGGATAAAACAAAGAATTTCAAGTCTCTTTGTGTAACAAACAAAGAAAACGCTACTTTACTCTCGTTATACACGAGGCACATGAATATTCCCCAAATTCTACTTTCCCTAATTTTTGTATATGTTAACGAAATGCATTTGAATCAATAAGAAGTTTCCCTACTTTCAATTTTTCGGAATGGTTTGACCTAATTTTTGTTTTCCCTAGTCACCATTGAGGCGGTTCAAAAAATACGTAATGCCTGTAGAGGGCCCCTATGGTGTTAAAACCATATTAAAGCTACATACACTTACTATAGAAAAAGCGTTACGTCTTTTTTAAACGGCCCGCCCCATTGGGCATAATTTTTATTTTTTCGAATTTCCATTTGACCTTATTTTTATTTCTCTGAATTATCCTTTGCCCTAATTCTTTTTTTTCCGAATTATACCATTTGCTCTGATTTTTATCATTCTAAATGGTGACTTGGAATAATTTTTATTTTTCCGAATTCCCACTTTTGCCATAATTGGCATTATTCCGAATAACCGCATAACATAAAACTCATTTACACTCATTTTCATTCGTCATTATCCCCACTCCCCCAAATGATCATGTAACAGAAATTGCATCCTACTGAAGCAAATCCGGTTAAATTCAAATTCAGCAAATCAAAATTTTTAATTTAAATTTCGCGCTATTATTCTTCTGCTACGTGACGATTCCTATTCAATGAAGTGAGAATTATAACAAATAGCGATTCGTGTAAATTAATTTAATCAAACCTGAACAAATTTTAATTCAAGATTTTAAAAATTAACAATATTTGACCGTGAAAGTCTTCGAGAATGAACAATTTTGTTTTTATTTTGTAGGTTTTAAAATTGTTTGTTGAAACAGGGGTCTACTAGACATGAGTTGTCACCGACGGATCACAAACAAAAAGCTGTACAAATTCATGGAGACGGTTGACGTCTCCAAATATGTAAAAAAAAAATTGGCACCATGGAAACATTAAAATCACGAAAATAAGAATTTTTTAAAATGTACTCAGCTATCCCCTTCACTATCAATTTACGAACAAGTGCGCAGAGGTATAAAGCCCCCTAGTGTTATTTTAAACACACTTGCATATTTAATTAAAGTGAACAAATGACTGGATTATATCATTCCAATATAATATACCAACAAATTTTTTCAAATCAAACAAGAATTAAACTATATAGCAATTTACAGTAATTTTAACGTGTTAATAATCAACATAAGGAAAGTCTTCTGAAAAACTAAAATTTTCAAAAATTTATCGCCTCTAAACATTAAAAATTTGAAACAGTAATAATTTACGTCTGACAGAAACCGGGCATTACTAGTGAAATCTTACTTTCGTCCTAATGATCCCTAAATGCTATATCTCCTCTTAAAATTAAAATTTGTCAAAAACAATTAGTTTTGAGACTGCTTTGTTATCTGTAATCCATTTTATAAACAGCCACAATTAATGTGCAATATAGATAAAGATAATGGCGAATTCCAAAATTTGCCAGCAACACGCATATTATCATAACTCAATGTTTAGGGAAACTGGTTACTTTGTTTAAGAAGATTTATATACGTAATCGAGCGTTAGGCTGTGAGACACACGTCTTTCAAACAAATCGATATATAAGCCTTTCGACGAAGAACAAAAGCGCCATAACGTGTCAAACCCTGTATGATGCAGTCCAAAGAGGACTTTCCAGCTCTTTTTACTTCGTAAGGTGAAACTTATGAGAACAAAGATGGTGAAAGTCTATTGTTAGTTTGAATTTCTGAATTTTAATAACATTACATTTCTCATTTATAGTATTATCTGAGTATGAGGGTCCCGGCCGTTATAGTTACACGGTATAAAGATCATGTTTTTTTCAAAGATATTACTACTTAAAAGTTTAAGAAACTTAAACTATAGCTTATAAACTTCAAAATGCAGGCTGGCTTATAAAATTAGGATTGTGAGCTAACTGAAGCTTACAAGCAGCTCGTGAATTTAGAAGTCTTTAGTTTAATAAGAACTTCAATGATAAAGCGTTTTTCTTTAAATTACAGCCTAAATAATATGTATTAAGGTTTATGAAAACTTATCTTACCTAGGCTTGAGAAAGCTTTATTGAAACTTAGCTTGAATAAGCTTTTGATGAGTAAGTTCTTTAAAACCGTAATTTAAGTAATTCTCGAGGGGTTGATCGCTGTACAAACCTTCGTAAAACCTTTGAAATCTTCGGTTTTTTTAATGAGTGATTAGAATTTAAGAAAAAGAAAGAAATTTGGAAATTTGGCTTTCTAGACCCCTATGCTGGAAGCTTTTGTTTTAGTCCGATTTTCCCCGGAGACAATTCAAATTTAAGCTCTTGGCATGTACAATTGCGATAAAGAATAAAATTTATTATATTATATTCTCTTTTTTTTTTTATACGAGTGGTTAAAAAATAAGAAAGGTAAGAAAAATTAGGAAATTTGGTTTTTGAGACCCCTATGCTGGAAGCTTTTTTTTAGTTTGATTTTTTTCGGGGACGGCTTGAATTGAACCTTATGGGATGCAGATGTGCAATAAACATAAAAATAAAAATATAATATGGATAATATAAACAATTTGGATAATTTTTTAAATTTCACTTTCTTCAATATCAATAACTGAAATTATTATCATTTATTATTTTAATTTTATCCTGTAGTCTACGAAGCCCTTCCTTGAGGGCGCTTGCCGACCTCTTTGGCTTGATGTTTTTCCTGTGAGCAGAATTCTTCAATGTCTTTGCTCAATAATTTGAAGTTTTTTTTTAAAGTTACAAATGTAAAAATCGTATCTTCCAGTTCTATTTAACCTAAGTAACTCGGTTTTTGTTATAAAAACGTGGCTCAATGTTGTGGGTCATTTTACTTTATGCCTAATTCCATATCGACACACGTCTTTTTCTAGCAGATAGATACACATATATTTTTCATAACTTCAATTCTTTCAGTATTTTTTATTACCCACGATTACGAGAGAAAGTAGAGAGAATCACTCCCTCTTGCTGTGCAAAAGAGGAATGTAAAGAAGGTAACAAAAACGAAACGGCTGATTTCAAGTTAAATGGGGATATGAAGAAGATGGAAACCGGAAGTGCCGCACGGTCTAATCTTACGAAACGTGGCGCTAGCGTTCCGAGTTGCGGTAGGGCTGCATCGCAGTTTCAGTTGTTATTCGTCTGTTCAACCCAATCAGATAAGCTGAGAAGGGAAGAGGGTGGAAAAGGTTCAGGACAATCTCGAGGTAGGGGAAGACCTTGGATTCTCAACTGCTTTGTAACACAACCTTCCCCTTCCCCTTCTCCTTCTATCTTTGTGTCGCACCCGCTCATTTCTTAACTCCTATAGCTAGTATTCTATCCAGGCCTCCACCGATTTCCACATATACGCACAGCCTCATATACATGTATTATACTGGAAGCCCTTCGGCCCAGCACGCACGATGCGTCAACGAGTCGAAGGCCAAATCCAAAATGCCATGTTTCCCAGATTCTTTTTTTCCAAGCGACTAATTCGATCGTATACGTAAGGATGTATGTACGATTTTCATCTTGACAACCAGAGTTGAAAAAGATGATTGGATTCATTAAAGTCAGTTCAGATAAGTCGAGAATCTTGCTTTTGAACGCAGATCTTTAGAACATTCATCCAAGAGTCAATCACTTTTTCCACTCACGCTCACTTTTTCTGTCTTCTTCACCTACACGTTTCCTTACTATTTTTTTCTTATTCTCCATCTTCTTTTTTTGTTGCAAGTGCTAATCATTTTGTAACTTTTTGAATTTCATATCTAAGACTTTAATAACTTCAGGCGAAGTCTAAAAAAAATTGAGCATTTTAATTTAAAAAGATGAAATTATTCAAATTTTTTGTGGAAAATATCACTGAGAAGATTACGTCAGCTAAAGGATGCAGACTTTAGAACAAAGACTGTAACAGCAGGAAGAGAATAGTAAAAGGATAGAAGAGTTGGAAAGTAGGATAGAGAAGATAGAAAGCTCAAGGCGGGATTTTGCTGGGAGTGGAAGTGAGAATAAAGATAAGGAAAGGTTGAGAAAAATCAAAGAAAGGATAAAAAGAAAAGAGAATGAAGGAAGGAGGAAGAACATATTGATAAAGGGTCTAAGATTATAGAGGAAGAAACTGAAAGAAGGGGTGGAAGAAGTGCTACAAAGGATAGATGCGAAGGTAGAGATAGAAGAAGTGAGAAGTGTAGGGGGGGGGGAGCAAATAGCACTAGTGAAACTAAAGAAATGGGAACATAAGAGGGAAGTGATGACCAAGGAGAGGGCGTTACATGTAAGCTCGAAGAGAAAAGAGGATGATTTGAGATGAGAAGAAAGGAATATGCAGTATAAGTTAAGGAACACAGCGGAAGAGGAAATAAAGAAGGAAAAGGCAACGTGAGTTAAGTATGGGAGAATACTGATACAAGGAATATAGTGGGATTGGGACGAAAAAAGGTAAGAGCTTGTTAAAAGTGCGGTGACGGGGGACTAGGAGAGAAAGGAACGGAAGAGAGGAATATAAGAAATAGTAGAAAACAAAAAAAGACGGGAAATGAAAGAAGGGAAGAATGGAGGAAATGCTATTGGAATGTAGCAGGCTTGAAAAGGAAGGGTAGGAAATTGATGAGAAATTTGGAAGAATGGGAGGTGGCAGTAATGAAGGAGACGTAGCTAGATGAAAAGGGATAGGAAAAAGTAACAGAAAGATTACCACGAGGTTACAGATGGCAGGTTCAAAATGCAGAGAGGAAGAATAAAGAAGGCAGATCAATGAGGGGAATGATGATCGGAATAAGGAAGGAATATATAACAGGGAAGAGTAGAAAGGAGATGAAAGAAAAAAAAATAAGGATTAAGAGTAGAAAAGGTGAATATGTGAGAAAAGAGGTGGAAGATAGTGGAGGTGTATGTAATCGGAGATATGCAGGAGAAATCTGAGGAGATAAAAGAACTGATGGAAGGAAATAAAAAAGGGATGAAGCTTATAAAAGTAGGGGATTCTAATGCGAGAACAGAAGATAGAGGCGGAAGGGAATGGGGAGGAGAGCGAGGAAGAAAATTCAAAGACAAGATACTGAATGGAGAAGGGAAAAAATTGTTGAAGAGCTTGGAGGAGATGGGGTGGTTTATCCTAAACGGGAATACAGAGGAGAATGAGGAAGGGGAATATACACGCTCACGAGGAGAAAAGATAACGGTAATGGACTATGTGATAGTGGACGACGAGGTAAGAGAGGAGGTCAAGAGACTAGAGGTAGGAGATTATATAGATTCGGATCACTGTCCCATAATACTGACATTGGAGGATGAAAATAAAGTAAAGGTAAAAAACACAGGAAGAGGGGATTGTTCAATAGAAGGAAAAAAAATAATTTTAGGAAAAGATAAGGAGTATAAAAATGGTTGAGGAAAATGTAAATGAAGAGATGGAAACAATGATAGGAGAAATAAGAAAGTTTCAGAGGACACAGGCAAAAAAGAAGGTAGTGAAGGAGGAGCTGGAAATGGATGGAATGAGGGATGTAAAGAGGAGAAGAAGGAAGTAAGAAAGGAATTAAGAAAATGGAAAAAAGGAAGAGTAGTGGAGAAAAATATAGAAGAAAAAAGAAGGAATATACTGAGAGGTGTGATAAAAAATAGGAGGAAAGTAAAAGGTTTGAAAAAGAGGCAGAGGAGGCTAGGACGGAAGTAGAGGTTTGGAAAGTAGTCAATAGAGAGAGAGAAAAAGAAGAAAAAAAGTAAACCAGGACATTGAGATGGTAGAATGGAAGGAATATTTCATGAATCTGCTAGGAAGGGTAGAGAAGAAAGTTAGCAAGAGAGAAAAAGAGGGAAGGGGAAAAGACGAGGAAGAGGATATTAAAAGGAAAAAAAATAGTCAAGGTGTTAGGAATAATAAAAGATGGGAAGGCTCCTGGTTTAGAGGGAATTCCAAATGAAGTCTGGAAATATAGAGGAAAGAACTAAAGGAATGGCATGGATAATGTGCAATAGGGTATGGAGAGGCGAGGAGTGACCGAAGTTATGAAAAGAAGGGGTAATGGTACCGATATTTAAAAATGGCAAGGGGAGGAGGTTAAAGATTATAGGGGAGTGACGCTAATTCTCACATTGCATAATTCATATGTAACTATTTTATCGAAGAGGTTAAAGAAAGAATTTGAGGAAAAAAAGATAGTGGCACCGAATCAGGCTGGGTTTAGGGAAGGAATAGAGGTGATGGATAGCATATATGTTCTGAATTATTTGATAAATAAAAGGATTAAAAGGGAGAAAGGGGGTATGATAGCAATGTTCGTGGATTTACAGGCGGCGTTTGACTCACTGAACCGAGAGGAGATGGAAAAGGATGGGGAGGTATTAGGATGGGAAAAGAAAAGATATATACACTGACATACGCAGACGATATAATGGTGATGGCAGAGGATGAAGAGGGGATGGCGGGCTTAATTACAGGGCTGGAGAAGTACTCAGATCGGAAAAACTTGAATCTAAATGTAGGAAAGACAAAGATAATGAGGTTTAGAAAAGGAGAGGGAAGAAGAAAAGAATGGACTCGGAGATGGAAGGGAGTAAAGTTAGAAGAAGGAAAGGAGTTCAAATATTTGGGATATACCTTGCAAGCAAATGGAGATCATAGAGCTCATATAAGAGAAAGAATAGAAAGAGCGACAGGAGTAATGAAACAGATATGGGGAATAGGAAAAAGAAAGTTCAAAGAAGATTGGAGAAGGAGAATGTGGTTGTTTGATACACTAATATGACCGATATTAGGATATGGAACAAGGATATGGGAATGGAAGGAAAGAGAAGAGATAAAGGGATAAGTTCAGTATTAGAGTAGGAAAGAGGGCATGGAAATTTGAAGGGGGGCTAAACGAGGGAAAGGAAGGGGAGTTGGCGAAAAGGTAATAAAAAAAGGAAAAGGAGATAGAAGAAAGGAGAGGGAGGGCAACAGAATTAACTAAATGGGAAGAAGAAAGAAGAGAATTCTTTATGGATAGAGAAATAGGAGATGGGACTGGAGTAAACTATGAAGAAGTGGAGAGAAAAGACAGGAAAAGACACAATTAATAGAAAGATGGAGGATGACTGAGGAATCAAAATACAATAAAAAGTATAAGATGATAAAAAAGAAAGGAGTACCAAAGTCTTTAGAAAAAGGATGGGGAGAAAGAAGATTAACAAGAATAGCAAGATTTAGATTGGGAAACGAGGTCAGGGAAGGGATGTATTGGGAAAAGAAGGAGAACAGAAAGTGCAGAATATGTGAATCGGAAGAGGTAGCATGGGAACATGTATGAGAAGGATGTATAGAGGAATTGAAAATAAAGTAAGCTGGCAAGAGAATGTGGAAGGACTTTAGGGGAGGAAGGATTGAGTGAGGCAATGGAAAAGGGAATTGGAGAGGACTAAAGGAGCGAATGAGAAAGAGTGATTGTGAAAATGGCAAGATTTAGGTAGGAGAGATGTAAAAGAAAAAGGAAACGAAAGTCGCTTAGAAACGTAAAGATCTGTAAGTAATGGTTATGCAATAGTGATTAAGATGCGTAGACGCTCTCACTCGCTCTCTCGATATCTCGTTGCCGTTAGCTCACTCACTCGTTCGCCCGTACATCAAAAATTGCGCTATCATAAGAAGTAGAAATAGTAATTTAGATATAAGAAGGATTTAGATATAAGAATTTATGTAAATAATTGTAAATAGTAAGAATAAGGTAATATAAAATATGTATTTAGTGGTAAATTGTAAGAAACGTAAGTCATGTAAACCCTAAGGGGACACATTATAAATGAAGAAGAAGTTTCAGTCAGCTTCATTCAAATTTCAGTAAATTTTTCTAATAAAAAGTCAGTAAAATATGAGAGTTTTTATTTAAAAATGTTAAAAATTGAAACACTTCATGATTGAAAATTTGTAAATTAGACAAACCAAAATTAATAGTGTTAATAATAATAGTGTTAATAATAATAGCGTTAATTAATAGCACTAATACGTGACTGTTAAGTATGTGTGACCCCTATCACATTTTCAAATTGAAAATGCGCCAAATCCTTTAAATTAAAAAATTCAAACTTTCAAAATTTGATAATTTTAAATTTAAATTTTCCAAACTCGTATCATCTCTCTAAATCAGTCAGATTTAGCTGATGAAATAGCTAAAAATACGTCACTGTATTACTTGAGTGAAAATTGCACTAAAATCAATGAAACCCGTTTTACCAAGTGAGATTTACTGATGAATTTCAGTGAAAATTTCACTGACAATCCGTAATATTTCAATAATATTTTCAGTAATATTTCAAACTGGAAGGTTTGATATGGAGTTGAAAAATTGTAAGTGTGAAGCATTCAATATTGAATAATTTTAAACTGAAAAGGTTTGAAACAATCTATGTAATTTTAAATTGAGAAGTTTAAAATTTAATAATTTCAGATTGAAGCATGTGGCAATTTTAAAATGTGGCTGTTAATTTTATTCAAAAGAAGGATTTGTAAAGTACGGATGATTTCATTGTCGAGCAACGGTAAGCCGGATTGGATATTGAGCTTTCCAGGGCATTTATGGCTGGGAAAAACCAAAATTTGAAGAAGCGGCTTTCGACATTAAATATTTATACATTTTTATAATTTCATAACACGCAAAAGAACATTTTTTCGCCAAAGTTCCAAGAAAGCTATTAAAAAGTTTAATTTGAATTTGCCCAAGGTGAAATGCCCTAGATTTGTCAATTAAAGTCTAAGCATGGAACACAACTTCATAATAATTTAAACAACGCTTATTTTTAGGAAATAATATTTAAATATTAAAAAATATCTACACTGAGAAAAAATGCTACTTTCTCAATAAAATATACTACTGAATCAATAAACCTCGTTCAAAAGCAGATATTTTAATTAATAAAATGTATATAATATAGAATTTATAGTATCACTATTGCACCGGATGGTGATGCTATAAATTTTATAGTATAGGGGAAGCGTGTCCACAGATAATCAAAAGAAATACCTAACAAATTATTCAATAAAATGTTTCATAATCACTAAATATCTATTACTCTGTTATATTGCATCTTTTAGAAAAGTTATATTCTTGTGCTGGATTTAAAATAATAAACTCATATTTGGCAATCGAAGTTTCAGGGTACACAGAAAGTCGATGAGATAATTTTTCTAAAATATTGAGGTTAACGTTGTGAAAATGCATGAGGGAATTTTCCATTCTGACATTCTGACGGTTGGTAGGTCGGCACGAATGTATCACGCGTACTGTGATGAAAATAGTAACTCACCTTTTTTGAGTTGGTAACACTGAGAATTATTATGTATGTTACAAAAGCAATGTTCAGCAGGTACATAACGTACATTCATAAGTCCGTTAGTAAATATCAAATATTTCAAGTTCAACGGAAGTTTTCATAGAAGATGAACCAATTAAATGAATATATCAACGAATAAACCTACTTAAAAAGATGAGGAAGTCTAAATTGGCTTCGAAACATGTTGGGTCCCCAGTGGTATAAAAAAGACGGAGAAAAGAAGGAGTGTGAGGATGGTTTTGGTTGACTCTTTCTTTTATCTCCCCCTTTTTTCTTCATGTTTGTGTACATGTATTGTGTACCTGTCTCTAATGAGCCGAAAAAACGGGTAGTCAAAAAGTCCATTTTTGATTTGTGAAATTTTTGGAGTGTTCCTT
>JAUMHM010000005.1:46817050-46833229 GCA_032362435.1 Melikaiella ostensackeni
GAGAATATCTGTGAATTTTTTCAGATTTTTCCAAAGGTCGCCCTCCTTCTGGGAACAGGTCAAATTGGACCCTTGAAAAAGGAGGCAGGAAACCCTGTTTTTTGTGACGTTTTGCCCTCTAATTATTGAAAAAAATTCTTTAGGATAAAAGTGAACACATCGTTGAATTCGGAAGACTTTAAGCTTTCAGATGCTTTTTTAAGACATTTCAAAGATTTTTTTTGTGCGCGTTGCAGTCAAAAGAAGTGAGGGGTCTCGACATTTGGCCCCGACTTTAGTCATTTCATGAAACGACGTTTGAAAAGTGCAATGGGCCTGTGGAAATTCTTGTTCTTTTTTGAAAAAAAAAATCCCGGAAGAAATCTTGCACTCCCTCATGGAAGTCAAAAGTTAAACTCTAAATATCTTCGTTGCTTTCGTGGTCACAAAAAATGTTAACGACAATATCAGCCTAATTTTTTATGAAAAAGTTAATGGTGTTATGTAATTTTATAGCAAAAAATGTTTAGTTACATTTGTTTACGTAATTTACTTTTTCTTCTAATAATTAAGTCTTTTAGTGTACCTAGACTTGCAGCTATTTTTAATATTATTCATTGGTTGCATATAAACGATTTTCATGTTTATTTGTTACTTTTTTATTTATCTTCGAATAAAAATAAAAATCATAATAAAATTATTAAAAACAATTCACCAAAGAGTGACACTAATTTAAGAAACATATTTTAGTTCAGTAAAAATAAACTCTCTAAATCGCAATTATTTACAATGACTAATTAGAAAGCAAGAGGAATCAGTCACTTATATAATGAATTATTATTTAAAATTTGAGTATTTTTTCGTCAAAAAATTTTAGGTTATTTTATTTGGCTAAAAAATTAGTTAAACATATTTTTACTAATGTTCTGGTTCACTTTTCTACCAAAAATTATTAGTTAAATTTGACTAACAATTAGGTCAATGTCACTAGAAATTACTTCAATCTCACTAAAAGTTAGTGAAATTTAAGTAATTGTTAGTCAAATTTAACTAATTCAGATTTATACAAATTTACGCTCCTTTCAATTCAGCCAGGAACAATTGACAATTTAAGCTTTTAATTTTAGAACAGATATATCACCCCGCTGTAACGAAGGAGAATGAACTACTATCTTTATCGTTGATTTTTTTATCACATAAAATATGTAATTATTGTTACAAACGTTTTGTTTACCTACATCAGTAAAAATTGAACAGCAGCATCGTAGAATGGGATATGAAATATTTTGTGAGGAGTAGGAAGGCCCCTGGCAGCTTTTCAAAACATTATTGAATCTTAAATTTTGAAATAGATACTCTTATAGCAAATCGGATTAAGCACCTTTTTTCCAATGGAGAAAAGTTTCAACTTTTTTCGTTTTTGAAATAATTAAAAAAAAAACAAGATTTTTGCCCAGCGTAAAATTTTTGTCTTCTCTAATTCCAACTTGCTCTAAATAACAAACTATTTACTGTTTTTGCTTAAAAATTGAAAGATTCATGTCTAAAACTATATCTTAGTTGGTGGGGTAATTAAGGTTCATCTTCTTTGTTATGAAAAAAGTTGTTACTTTTTTTCTTAGTAAGTTCACAATGATCGTTCAAATATTTTCAATCGCAAAGTCTATCGACGTAAGTTTAAGCAATCAACAACTTCCAGCAGATGAAATTTTCAGTAGAACCCATAGAAGTTTTCTGTAAAGCTTTACTGCAATTGAACTAGCCGTTCATGAAGTACAAGGGTTTTATTGTTGTGCACGGTGCCGAGAAATTGAACTCGTTAGCGGAGGCTTGGAGCCCACCAACAGACTCCGAACTCTCACCCACCTAAATAATGTTACAAACGATAAATATATAATTGTATCAATAAATAAAAGTTTACTGTCATTTTTTAATAATTTCAATATTCAATATTGAGAATTAATTTTTTCATAATAATTATCAATTGATATAGAGAGTTCACGTTGGAATATAACATTTTCCACGTCTATACCTGGGTGAGAGCTGAGAGCCTATTGGTGGACTCCAAGCCTCTACTACGAGTTCAATCTCTCGGCACCGTGCACAACAATAAAACCCTCTGTACTTCATGAACGGATAGTTCAATTGAAGGAAAGCTTTACAGAAAATTTCTTAAACCTACTTCGATAGACTTTGCGAATAAAAATATTTCAACGATCTTCGTGAACTTACCAGGAAAAAAAGTAACAACTTTTTTCATAACAAAGGAGATAAAATTTAATGACCCTACCAACTAAAGTATAGTTTTAGACATGAATCATTCCAATTTTAAGTAAAAACTGTAAATAGTTTGTTATTTAGATTGAGTTGAAGTTGGAAAAGACGAAAATTTTATGCTGCACAAAAATCTTGTTTTTTTTCAATTATTTCGAAGACGAAGAAAGTTAAAAGTTTTTTCCATGAAAATAAAGATGCGCAATCCAATTTTCTATAAGAGCATCTGTTTAAAAAAGTAAAATTCAATAATATTTTGAAAAGCTGCCAGGGCCATCGCACTCCTCGGAAAATGTTGTATATCCCGTTCTACGATGCGGCGTATTTGTTAAAAAGTTAAATTTATCAAGGAATTTTTTCTTCGCAAAATCCCTAATATTATTTATATCCTATGGCTAGCCTCTAGTAAGCTTAACCCAAAAGTGCTTGCACATCCAATTTCTGTTTTGTAAGTATTTCGGGGATGTCCCTCGGTTATTTTGAGCCGAGGAAGAAAAAAATCGTACTACGCGTTTTTGAGAGCAGCGATTTTATCGTTTTTAATAATTAAAAATATAATTTTTCTCGAAAACGACGCAAGATATGAATTACAGTTTATGCTTCAAAATTACTTCTCTTCCTGAAATTTATATAATCATACCCTTACCGTTGTATACGTTTATTTTGTGTATATTCAAGAATTTAAAAAAAAATTGAAAAAATCTATCAAAATCGACTAAAGTAGTATTCATTTTAACGAACTACAGCATTATATTTTTGAACACATTTATTTTAAGTTCAGTAATGATGTGAAGAATATGTTCCATGAGATTGTTAAGATTCATGAGCTTCAAAGTGGAGAAAAATTGGTTCTTATCTCTAAAACTGAAGAAACTAGATTTTTCCGGATTGATATCAGGTCCAAAAGGGGTTGGTAAATTGAATTTTCTTCTTGTACCTCTTTCTACCATGTCCTTTGGTTACTTCAGATAGATCAGAAATCATTTAAATGTTCTAGCAGTGCTAAAATGATTTTTATTATCGTGATTTCCCATTTATAATCCTAAAGAAATTAAAATTAGGAAGCATTCTAAAGAGGAAAATAAGTATTTTCTTTAATTCTTTGAAAGATTAAGTAAGTGTATGTATTTATTTGAGAAATGTACATCAAACTGGAGCGTGATTAAAATGTAATATCTTTAATATCTCATTAAATATGACTGTTGTAATCGCAAAGAGCAAACAGTGTTCATGCATAGTAATAAATATTTGAGATATAATATTGGCGGTCATTCACAAAATACGTGATACGTTCAGGTGGGAGGGGGTCTGTCAAAGTATCATTCTCCATGTTAAGAACAATGGAAAAAGCATCCCGCAGGGGGGATGGGGTCAAAATTCCTAAAAAAAATGTATCACGTATTTTGTGAATGGCCCCTTCTAGTCACGCTCCAGTTTCATGTATATTTGTCAAAAAATAAAAGCAGTTTATCTTTTAAAGGATTGAACGAAACACTTATTTTCCTGTTTAAAATGCTTCCCAATTTTAATTTATTTAGAATTGAAAAAAGGAATTCACGATAATAAAAATCATTTCAGCACATTTACAAAATTTAAATGATTTATTATCTATATCAATCCAGAAAATTATGTTTCTTCAATTTTAGAGATCAAAACCATTTTTTTTTTCATTTTGAACCTCAGAAACCTTAAGAGTCTCATACAACATGTTCTTCAAATTTTTACTGTAGCAAAAATTTTTTAAAGACTTCAAGGAACCTAAATCTTATCATAGGATTTCAAAGTTTTTAGGATATTTTAAAAGATTCCAAGAGATTTCCGAGAGTTTGAAAGATTTCAAGGTTCTTCAACAAATTTTAAGATATTTCATAGAGTTCCATCACATTTCATTTAACTTCACAGATTTCAAAAGATTTCAAATATTTCAAGGAATTTTAAAAGATAGTAAATATTTCAAGATGTTTCACAGAATTTCAGAATGTTTCATAACATGATTTTCAAGGATTTAAAGATAATTTGGGATTTTATAAGACTTACTATAAGACTTCAATGAATTTCGTAGGATTTCAGAGAACTTAAATGATTTCCATGAATTTGAATTAAAAGCGTTCCAATTGACATTAAATTTCGCTAACCTTTATTCAATTTTGAAAGCAATCAATTTGAAATTTTTCACATTCGTTTTAATACTTCATTTTGAAGACACAGTAAACCCCAGGAATCAATTCTATCGTCAAATTGGATAAAATGCTGCAGCACATTTATCCACTCGAGGATAAAAGTTTTCAAGCGGAAGCTAAAATTTATCTGGCGAAAGATAAAAATTTATCTGACGAAAATATTTATGTCACATGCTTGACATTTTTCAAGTGACACTTCGATGTCAAACACCTCCCTATTGAAAAAATCCTGGAGGAAATGCTCGTGTAATTTTCGGACACGATTAACGCGAGGAGTTCCGCGAGGATTTTCAAATTTCTCTAGAAAATCCATGAGTCAGGCAATTGATCCTCGCGGATTTCATCGTGCAAATCCTGTCCGAAAATTACACGAGTATTTCCCGCAGGATTTTTTCAATAGGGAGGTGTTTGGCATCGAAGTGTCACTTGACAAATGTGAAGCATGTGACATAAATATTTTCGTCAGATAAATTTGATCTTTGAGTGGATAAATGTGCTGCAGCGTTTTTATCCAATTTGAAGGATAGCATTTATTCCTGGGGATTACTGTGGACTTTAATTCTAAACTTACGATTTTAAAAGTACATATTGAACGTCCAATGATACAAAATAAAAAAGGTTGAAAATTGTCAGTTATTAGAATGCTTATAAGGTTATAAGTACTAAAATTGTTCAAGTGTTACGGTCTGAAAATAAAATTTCTTTAACTTTAATGGCTTCGAATTTGAAATCGTATAATTTTCATTTTAATTCTTCTCATTTAAATTACTGTCCAATTTCAAAGGTTTAAAATTTAAATGTATTCTACTTTGAAGACAACTACTTGCAAATTTAGACGAGGCTACGATAATTGGAAGTTATTGTCGTTTAAATTGAATTTATAATATCCTTAACACTTTCAGATTTGAAATTGTTCATTTCTGCTGGGGAACGATTACGATTCTTTTCTCTCGATTCCACATTTTAGGCTTCACATTCCACAATTATTTTCCGTTTTTTAAGTTTTCTCAGAGCAAAATATAATAATTTTGAAAGAATGAAGAAACAATAATTGTGGAATGTGGAATCTGAAAAGTGGAATACGAGAGCAAAGAATTGTAATCGATCTCCAGAAGTCTTCTGGTTAAAAAAATGTTTGTTTTTGAGCATTTCTTATTTAAACTTGTTGTTACCGTAGGCACTTAGTATTCGACGATAATTAATCTACAGAAAATACCAGCGAGTCTTAAAATAATACTCGACGATTTATTATGATCTTGAATTTTCGTAGAAAAAAAAAAGAAATTACAAGATCAGAATTCAAATTTCTCAACAAAGTGTAGTATTTCTTAGCAAGTAGTATCAAGTTAACCTTGATAAAACATTACAGATTCTCTCTATTTGATTGGCGCATATCGTATACACTCTACACAATCTTGTTTATCGCAAGAGACGTATATCTTCTACTGAGATAAACACAAAATTGTAAAATTTGATTGCTTTGGTTATACGATAATTAGCTCGTATTTTCAATTAAAAGGGCTCAACAATATCTGACTTCTTAAACTGAGAAGTGACTTTATCAGATCTAAGATAGTGGAGGGTAAAGTCTGGATATGATTTATTAATTGCAGCTTTGTAAAAACGTTTCACACTCCTACTTCAATGACACCAGCAATATACATATTACGTAGCAAAGTAATCTTCATATTCAACAGCTATTATTTTTATGATGTGTAAAATAACCTAGTATTTTTTAAAGCAGTGTTGAATAAATAATTGTCGTTGTTGTAAAATCTTCAGTTTGTAATATATTGCATAACTAATTACAGTTTTATTACTGTTGATAACATTATATAACATACATAATTATGTATGTCGGTTAATTAACCGATAATTTATTGTTACTTCAACCATTTTTTCATGCTTGACGTAAATCTTTGTACATATATACAATTTTCATCAAAACAAATTCGCATGAAAAAATACTTTATTGCTATGAAAAAGAAGTCAGCTTTCAATTGTTTCAATTTGATTTTCGCCGACATTGAAATGAAAATTATTGTTAATTTTTTAACATTCAATTTAGAAATTGGAATGCTTTTGTACTCTAAAATCTTTAATTTGGAACGTTTGTAATCTGTTGAATGTTGAGTAGTTTGCGTTTCAAATAGTTGAATTTTGACGATTTATATGTTGAAATTGTTAAATCTTGAAGTGCTTAGGTTTTCGTCTTCAAAATTTTCAATTACTTATTGCTAGTTTCCAATGCTCCATTGAATATTGAGAATATTGAACCATAAGATTTTAACATGAAAAAATCTTTCCAAATTGGTTAAACTATTTTTTTGCAACAAGCCTAATCCAGAAGACTATAATTTTCAACTCATAACGGTTGGAATAAAAAAATCGTTGAACTTCAAAGGATCTCGGCTTTATTTATTTTAAAATGTTACTATGTAATCTGACTGAAAAAAAAACAAAGAGTTGGTGAAGTTTTTAATTTTTCTTTGCATATGCCCTGCAATAAGATGCAAGACGTTGATGACCTAAAATACTGTAATTACGAAAAGTAAGAGATTCGAAGGAACGAGCTTACGAAATTGAGATTTCGATGAATGCACATTTAGAATCTTAAAGCACCTTATCTTAAGTCCTTCAATCGCATTCGGGCGCATTCTCTGTCAACAAACGTCGAAAATGTGGGCTACAGTTCGAGGCCCCCTAGCCCTACACATACTCAATATTGCGAATGCGTACGTACTGTGCCAACACACCGAACGACTGAGACAATCCAAATTTTGCCGGCACGTGCACGCACACATGCACTGAAGTATGCTTTTATACGCATGCACGCAATCTCTTCCTCTCTTTCTCTTTCGTGGGCGTATTGATTGGTGCGTACGATGAACAGGTGGCGCACCCTTGTGAACGCGTCCAAAAGCTGCTGCAATGCCGTCACACAGTGAAGGCACTGCCAAGTGCCAAATGCAAATACATACTCTCCCATGTTCACATATTACTTAACTCGGCCCGCAGGCCGGGTTTAAGGACCGGGCTTCCCTGGAGTATCGAGAAGAACATATGAAGGCTACACAAACCAATCAACTGTTGTTTATCAGATTATTTGAAACTGTTCACCTGTTAACGCTTGCAAATTAAAATGGTACAATTTTTCAAGTTTTTAATTTCGAAGCATATAATTTTGACAGTTTTAATTTAAAATTGATCATAATTTTGGATTAACTAATCTAGAATCCTTGTAATCATAAGACAATTTAAAATTCAAGGGAATTTAAAGAATTCAAAGAATTTAAATGAATCAAGAGAATTTAAAAGAATTTAAATACAAAGAAATTCATGCAAATTGGTCATGTACTTAATGTATAGCTGGCTTAACTTTAGTCTCTAAAATTCAAAAATTTACTTGAATGCAGCTGAGATTGAAAATAATTCAAAGGAATTCAAAAAAATTCTAGACAATTCGAAAGAATTGAAAAGGATTCAAAAGAATTCAAGACCAAAATAATTACCAAACTGTGAGGCAATTTGTGACTTGGGGGGCCTGCTGCGAGGCTCTGGCAACCTGCAAACTAATTTTTAAACAAAAAATGATGTTTCGAGAAAAAAGTTTGGTACACTGACTAAATTTCCGGATTTCCGGGATCGTTTAAAAAATGCCATGCCTTTTCCAGGTTTTCCAAGTTCTAAGCAGCTCCTCATTGAAGTACAAAATATAAAAAGTACTAGATTGCATACAGAAAAAAAAATTGATTTTTGAAGCCATTTGCAAAACGTATGTTGTCAAAAAAATTAACGCAGTGAGGAAGCACAAAGTGTACTTCTAACATTAACGTTGTCAAAAATAATACGTTAATAAAGATCACTACAATAATACACAAAATATCATTGATAAATACTGGCCATTTCCAGCGTGCATAAATTGACCAGTAAAATATGATGTTGGCTAGTATCCATGCTTACTACTACTTTGCCATAAAAAGTAACAAGTAATGTTATAAGACTCACTGCTGGCATGTACAAAATGATCATCGTATAATTTGAGAAACAAAGTAATCAAACTTCGGGAGGTTAATAATAACAGCGCACGTATGTAATGAAATAAATACGTGGCACTGAATCGTTAGGATGGTTTCACTTGAACGATTTCCTAGCGCACTTACAAATCGAAACCACTATATACAATCAAAAATATTCTCTTTTTCCAAGGTTAGGCCTCTAACATGTATGTATACACATTTTATTATTCCTTATCAAGTTTACATCAAAATGTAAATCTGAAACCTCATTCCTCTCAAAGATCCCGATTAACTTCTTTCGAAATACTTGAAGGTATAAGCATTTTCTACTCATAAGGGCGAAAATATTTCAAACCTTATTAGACTTCCGGTAATTTATGTGTTATTGGTTAAATTTTATGCCAAAAATTCTCTGTTAAACGATTTTAGATAAGTTTTTGTTATTATAAGAAAATTTGCGCATATAAAGTAGCTACAGTAAAAACTAAGAATCCTTTTAGGACTAATTTTGGTATCAAAACAATTCACACAACAACACAATCTAATTAGTTTGATCCGACAAACTGGTAAAAGAAGAAGAGAATCATATGTGCCAACAACCTAATCTGATAAAACAAATGCTCAACTTTCAAAGAAATGCAGAATCATGATTTGCATGTAGCTTGATCTGTATTTTGTTTTTTTATAAGAATGAAGTTTGGATTAATTAAAACAATGCACGCTCATCATCATTTTAATAATTTTATTTCGCTATCTGGTATCATTTTTCAATCTGAAATTAGCAAATTAAACAAGACGAAAACTGGCTTCAAAATCCACTATTGGTGAGATCATATATTAGAACGCCCAAAAGAAGATCCCGGATTAAATTCAAAAGGAATGCCCAGTTCTTACTGTGAGACATGAAAGTGGGAAAATCTAAAAGTTAATAAAGACTATACACTAACAAAAATAGGTAGAAGGTCTAAGTACTTGAGTTTGTAAACTATGCCACTGCTACTTTATTGGTTGGCACAGCTATTTTTCTTGTTGGTGTTACTACCCGGTTTGTTGAAGTAACAATTTGGGTAGTAAAAACGAAGAGAAAAAATAGTTCTGCTAACCAATAAAGTAGCAGTGGCATATTTTACAAACCCAAGTAGTAGGAACCACTACCTATTTTTTTCAGGGTACAAGATAGGATACGAATACACATCAGAACTATCAGAAAAAATAAGTATTTATGACCTATGTCAGAGAAGTTTAATTAATTTATCGCTATCTCGCGTCATCAAAAATTTCTGAGCACTCGGGAATAAATTGAAAATAATTGTAACGACAGAAAGAGTTTGCAACAGAGTGACGTAATTTCCTCATCTCCATTTTAAGAATTAATTTTACAGTCAAAGCCACTATGTATCGCATCTTTCAAGCACCACTCAAATTATTTTTAGTAATTGCGTGCTCCTAACATTTTTAAGCTTTAAATACCGCCTTGGCCAAAGTTTCAGTTGATTACAAAGACAGATGTAGCTTGTAATTATTTTCGTGAATAATTTTGGAAATGAGATAGCTAGGCGTGTAACCCTTTTGTGAAATATATTTAGATTTCTTGAGGGATCTAGATTATGCGATCTCTGGAGGGAAAAAATTTTATTCCATCCAAAGGTTAGTTTTTTTATCACCCAGTCAGGCGAGCCTTTTACAGTCATTATCATGAATAATTTCGTGACCCGAATTCGGCATTGCATGCGAATCAGCCCTATCGTACTTTGTCTAATGGTGGTCAGGGCATCGTTGGTATGATTTTATGTATCTGCGTTTGTATAAGGTGTATGTATGTATGTATGTCTGCGCGCATGCGTTCGCACCAAACACCAAATGGCACAAAACTGTGTCATTATCATAAACATAGTACCGGATATACGTGCAAATCGTATGTCGTAATTTTCAGTACTCACGCACCTCTCAATAAAAAATTAGGTTCATTGCATTTGTTCTGAAATTGAAAAATGTTTGGTTGAAATAACCCAAAATTTTGTTGCCACAAAACCAACAAACTCTGTCATTTTGTAGTCCCAACCAATTATTTTTCTCAGTATAATTTTGGCTAATTCTTCCGATAAATTTATTAGGTTTTATGCATAAAAATCCTCTTCAAGTGAGTTATCGAAATTTCCGCAATTCAAGGGCGAAGCAAACGATGCTTTTTTTAAATATAAAAGTTTAGATTTCATTTTTGAATTGTTTAATATATAAAGCTTTCCATTTTAAACAGAACTTTAAACATTGGAAATGTTTGAACATTAAAGTCAGAACTCGTTGCTTATTCTTAAAATTAGTTCACATTTCAAATTTCGGAATTTTTCAATGCTTTCAATGAATAATAAAGCTTCTAACGCCTCCAATTTTATTATTAATGAAATAGAAGTTGTTTCTTTTTGAAAAGATCGAATTTCAAATTGTTGGATTGTGAAAAATTTCTATTTTAAATATTAAAATTGTAAGGAAACAAGTTTTAAGTTGTTTATTTGTTCATTATTTAAATTTAAAAATCGCTCAAGTTTATACGCTCTAAATTTTAATCTAAATTACATATTTTTCACTCTCATCCGAGTTGCAACAATATTCAATTAGTTATATCAGCTGTATTTGAAAATATCATAGATAACTTACACCTTCATTTCAAGGTCTTCAATTTTCAATTCTTTAATTTTAAAAGTAAATATAAGGACTCCCAATTGATATAAAATTGTTTCATTTTGAATGCTCAAATGCGTTTAAATCTGAAACTGTTTAAATGAAACGAATGTAAAATAAAAAATGCCAACAAATTGAAACAGTAATTTTGAATGACTGGAGAAAATTCTTATTTTGTTCATTTGAAACCGTCAGTTTTGTTGAAAAGGATTCTCAAATGTCTGTGAAAACTTTTCATCAGAAAAAGAAACGTCGACCATGAGTGAGACACTTATTTGAAAGATATTATTTAAAAGATATGTATTAGAGTGACTCCTTTCCTTTACTCTGATCATCATCATGCCCGTGCTCTTCTATTAACGAAGTTATTATTATCGATTATAGTTTCGTAGTATTTTTTGGGGAAAATGAGGGTTCCAATGAGACATCACTGAGTCTGAAAGTCTAATTCGGGTTACTGCGAGAACCTACCGCATATTGTCGACCCTCTTTGGATCAATACGTACTTACGTACACTGCTAAAAATTGCTGTTGGAACTTTACATTAAATGTATTGGAAGTTTATTTCCGAGACGCAAGGTAACGTTCTAATACATGATATTGTAGTATTCAAATGCTGATATTGTAATATTGCCATGCATGTAATGTAATTTTGCGGAAGAAAGTTTAAAAAAAATCAAAATTCGCAGGCACACAGAATCGAACCCTAACCGGCAAGCTCTAAGTCGAATGCGTTACGCACTACTCTAGCATGGCAAAATTCTCATCTTACTTAAATAGAGGGTCACTCATCCGCTAGACGGGTTAATGTGAGTTTAAGGCAAAATTACAATACCGGTAATGTAGCATGAAATTGCAATACACTCACACACTGTCCTTGCGAAGAGCTTCAGTATAGGGCCCCAAGGGACGCTCAGGGGGGGAAACAGAAGGAGTCAAGCGTGAAAAACCGTGAAGCCGGTACAAGAACGGGCGGCTCAGTTACGCGAGATGAGTGTCCTTGTATGGTAACCGGTGCGTATTCTTCGAAATTACAATACACTTATTGAAATTTCACCTTCTAATACCGGTATTGTAATTTTCCTTACACTCATATTGTGAAAGGGCTGTAAAATTTCAAACATTTTCAACAGTGTAGCACGCAGATACTTATAGTGAATATATCTCTGTACGACCTTGCCTGCGTACGAGTAACAATGTATGTCATCAGCCAAAATTTACCCTCCCTGTTTTACTTAATTATTCTCCAAATGTCAATTGCATCCGACGACTATGATAAGAAATAGTAATATACATACTGTAAAAACTAGAATTTTTTTTCAAGGCATCATTTTTTGCAAGTATCACTTTACTCTCTTGAACCGAGCCAGTGAAATCTTACTGATTTTCAATTAGATCTCACTGATTAAAATAGCCAGAAGTGTGTCACTGGCAATCAGTGAGATTTTACTGGTTCACTCAGTGGAATCTGTCACTGGTTTAAATCAGTACTCGCAGACGTGCGCGTTGTCGTCCGTGAGGCTAGGTATGTCACTTATCATTCATCACTTTAGTGCTGAACTTCAAACTGTCTTTAAAACAGCACTTCACTTGTACAACAATAAATGGGCGTCGGGCTGCAATAAAAGGATATACACTAGAGCTCCAATATAAGCGAATCCAATTTAAGTATTCCTAGAACTGCTGGTCCATGCAGTTTCTCAGCGGTCGGGGCGAGAGACGGTGTTCAACCAAGCGTGAAACACCAGCAGCGTATACACAAAGGTGCAGTCCGCGGGTACTGACGTTCGTACTCACGTTCGGAGATTGCGTAATATTAGAAAATGGTTCACACGTCCCCGAAACTGGGCTCATATTGGAGCTCTATTGTACTTTGAAAAGTCGTTACGAACCATGGGCACGTAAAGATAATCCATGGTTCTCGACACTAATAGAACAGGCAAGCGATACATATCCGAGGTAAGGAAAATGGGTGCCTAGGAGAATATTAGTCTTTCAGCTTGTAGGATTGTTTGTTAGACAGAACTTACTTATGTTAGTAAGTAAAATTAAGGTGGGGGCCTAGGACAGGTCGTCGCCGCCCCGCGGAAACGACAGTCATCGAGCCACGTACTGTCCCCCCATCATATCTACGGGCAACAACAACAACAAGTATTGTTTAGTTTGTGCAGAAAATAAAATAACTTAACGTCTAACTTCGAATAAATTAGTTCTCTTTAAAACGCTTTTTTGATTTTTTCATTCTTTCCTTTACATCAAATTCCTAATGTAGTATTTCTTACAACCTTAGAAATATTCAAACTATAAAACAAAAAGGTTTTTTTTCTGCACAAAACAAACGCCTAAAATGTTAATATTTTGAGCACACTTCAAAATTTTCTAGACCAGTTTGCGGGTGCGGAAAGACGTTCATGAAAAAATAATCGAATGCTAAAAAGAATATATTGAAATCTGGTCTTAATTGTATTAAAGAAACTGTAGCTAGATGAATGAAATAATGATACTCAATTAATTAAATTAAGAACATAAAGGCCAATTTTAATGAACTAATGAACCCAATTCTATGGGCGTGTATCGTTACAAACGACGCATTTTAGGAACTTTATATTATTCAGTTAAATATGTATATTGTATTAAAATAATGCGATAAAAAAGCTGTGAAAATAGATTTGACTTTTTATTGTACCAAAATAAAATTAATTATAAACTGAGTAAGAACTTTTGGCTTGAGTAAGGTGCCCAATATGAATCAGTGTATATATATATATATATATATATATATATATATATATAATAAATAATTAGATTTTCATTCTTTTGGTAAGAAAACGAGTCCTACTGTCTTTTCATATATAAAGAAATGTGTTCAGAGTTTAGAGGTTTCATCAAAATTTAGAGGTTTCGTCTGGTGTGTCTTACCTAGAAATTAACTTTTTAATTTTAATATTTTACACATATAATACTAAAAATTCTTTTCCTGAAATTACTTAATTTATGAAAGAATGAGGAATTAAGAATTTGTTGGCACATCTTTGATACATTTATCAAATAAAAAGGACTTGATTATTAATCTTATGCATGACAAATAAAAAAATAGGAGAGTGGCCATCACTAGGTTGCTGTCGAGAGGTTAGCGACACATGAAATCTCGTGAATTCCCATGAAATCTATTAAAAATCTTTTGAAATCACTTCAAATTTTTTGACATCCATTTAGAAAATTAAGTGGAGTGGCCAATCCCTCAAATTTGGCGAACACCGGGTAGGAAACAGTGGGTCGAAGAATTTTCGTGTCACAAGTATTTAATAATTATAATAATTAGATTGCAATCGCTAAGTTAAAGTAGGTCGAGTGTACAGCCCTGGCAGATTTTCTCAGAGTTGTGTACTATTAGTACGATTACGGAAAAGGGGAGAAGGTGTGAGGCCATTCCCTGCTATTTGCCGGCATTTTTAGACACGAATTTTCCCGAATCTGCATACACTACGGTAAAAGTAAGACCCATTTCAAAAATTCTGTATCATTTTCTATAGGCTAGAACATTTAAGCAGCCTGGTAGCAACGTAAACTGGGTACTAATTTCATTATTCTAGAATAATTTTACATATATCAATTGCTCTAAACATTTTTTGTTACAATTCCATGACAAATAACTTTTTTCACACATGCAAATGAAAATGTGGTGCTCAACCCACTGTGATCAAAAGACTTTTGAAATTAGAAATTAATGTTTAATTTATAACTACATAAAATCCATTGCATCATAATGACGTATTCAAGTTCATGGATTATGTAAAAATTTAACATAATTACGACTTTAAAAATAATTACACGACCCACTAATGTCCACTCTTCCTTTTTAATACCACGAAGTCAGTTGTTTTTGAATTCTCCTATCCTAATGAAACTGTGGCAATTTTGTACCATATATTAGTATAATGGCGAAACGATTCTTCAACCATTTTTAGAAAAAATTTATACAAGATAGAAAAATTAAAGAAGAAGACGGTCTCAATTTCTGACCAGAAAGAGGTTTTACTGTACATTAAATTTATTAGGCATCCTACACGGAAAGATAAGGAAAAAAGAAATAAAATATACATATTTTGATTAGATGCAAATGTGCACATACAAGTTTTTGGAGATTTATCGCACATATTTCATGACAAAAGTGTTTTAAGTATACTGTTGAAAGTGTTAGAAATTTCCTAATATCTTTTATATTAAAATTCAAACTATAAGTACTCAGGATTACTATAAACAAACTTCTAATGATTCCAATATTTAATATTCGAAGTAATATTTTGCATTGAAAAATTATCCATTAAAACTACACTGTTCAACGAAAAAATAAACTTGCGCACGAACGAGAAATTCGTCTGCCTCAACCTGCGGATTACCCATTTGCCTCTCCGTCAACGCTCTCCAGGTGGACCGATTTCCTATAATACATCGATAGTTTATACACGTTATAGGCTGTTAGAAAAATTAGGCCATTAGCAAAAAGCCTAGGCCATTAGTTAACGGACAGCCATTAGAAAAAATCTTCCATTGGTTTTCTCAGGCCGATATATAATTCTCAATACATATATTATCAATAATGAAAAACTCTATGTTTTATTTTGCAATTCGTCAAATGGTTAATATTAAAATCATGTTTATAACAATTTTAAAAAATTTTCAATATAAATTTAAGAACGAGAAAAAGCTATAGCTACTACGATACTGAACGACTCCACGCAAATTTATATATCGAAAGGATCCAGTCTAATTATGAATGAGAGAGCAAAACAACATGTCAAAAAGTATGAATATGTTTCTCCTAGATTACTATGGGTTAGAATGAAAGTGGGAATCAGAAGACTATTTATCATAGTGTGCTACGCTCCAGTTGATGGTGACAAGAGAGACGTAAAAGATACCTTCTGGGACTCGTTAAATGATATACTAGGGACTTGCGATCCTAGCGACAGAATAATTCTACTTGGAGATATGAATGGCTGGGTTGGTGTGCAACGCGAAGGTACCGACAGGGTACTGGGCCATTT
>JAUMHM010000005.1:46846855-46878679 GCA_032362435.1 Melikaiella ostensackeni
GATTACCAGAAAGCTTTCGATTCAACCTCCCATAGACTCATCATCTGTCTGTTGGAAAGCTTGAAGGTTCATCCACAAATAGTGGGATGCATAGAGAGATTGATGCCCCTTTGGAAAACCAGATTTACTATCTCATCTGGAAGACATCAAATGACAACAGTATCACTACCTTCCCGACGGGCGAATTTCAGGGCGACATCATAAGCCCTCTCCTCTTTTGCATCCCACTTCTGCCACTATCTCTCGCACTAAGTAGTTCTCGTGGGTACCTCTACGGCGAGCCTCGCTATCGCGAACCTAAGGTTACTCATGTATTTTATATCAACAATCTGAAGATTTATGCTTCTGGAGCAGAGCGGCTTAAGCATATTCTGAGGATCGTCGAGGGATACACACGAGAAATTGGTATGGACTTTGGGTTGGACAAGTGTGCCAAGATTTATCTGAAGCAAGAACGAGTGGCTGGCGTTCTCGAGGACCCTGAGCTCGCGGATTAGATTGCTATTAGACACCTTGGCGATAGAGAGACCGACCTATACCTGGGCGTGCCTGAGAGTAATATTCAGGACAAAACATCAGTGATGGAGGCTTTCGAAGCAGACACAAGCGTCTCCTTCGACAGATTTGGTCTTCTTATATGTCGGCATTGAACAATATATTTGCAACTAACATGCTTGCCGTGCCGGTTCTACTCTATTCGTATGGGGTGGTTCTATGGACGAAGCACGAACTCACGGCCCTATACATCGCTACACGTAAGATCATGCATATGCAGCAGAGCTTGTATATCCATTCGTCGTTTCGCGTTTATACATCCCACGCCGTAAAGGCGGGCACGGACTTCTGAATCACCAATGTCTTTATAACCGAGTTATCCTAGGTACAACCCACATCGTCGCAAATGGATCTTCTCCTGGTTACGGTCAGTAATCACGAGATAATTGGCAACTGAGCGTTCCTTTACAAAGCCGCGGAGCAGGCAGCTGAGGCCCTTGGCCTAGACTTTAACAAAAGAATGGAGAAAAGTGCATTACACCATCTAGGTAACTCACTTCTAAAAGCCCGAGTGAAAAAACAGAGGTCAACAACTTCCTCGAACAGCTCCACGACAAGAAAATGCACAGAAACTTTCACAGCAATGTAAAAGATCAGTCCTCGTAGATGGAGTTAACGTTTACTTTCCTTAATCATCCGGACTTAATTCAGGCACAGAGGGTTTTATTTTCGCGTGTCAGGACAGTGTCACTTACACCTTGGTATACCGTAGAGGCATCTTACGTGAAGAAGTTCCCAGCGACAGGTGCAGAACGAGTCATGCACATTCTGAGCACCTACAGCACATACTATCCGGGTGTCCCACTCACGCGGGAACGGCGTATCTCCACAGACACAATGCGCCCCTAAGAGTGCTTTGTCACCATCTTTGTCGCTCTTAAGGTGTTAACCTTGACCCTGCCCTGCCGAACGCTCCCGGCGATAGAGAGTGATTTGTCGAGAACGAGTTGTGCAAAATGTACTGGAACTACCAGTTCAGGCTGAAATTCCCTATTGTACACTCGAGGCTTGAACTCCTACTTCTTGACAAAGAGAAACGAACTTCGTTCGTGATCGAATTCTCAGCTCCGGCCGACGCCAACAACACAGTCAAGGAGAAGGAAAAGGGGGAGAGGTATCGAGACTTTATAAGAAAGCTGCGGGGAGTGTACCAAGAATATTCGGCTAAAATGATTGTCCTTGTCATCGGTGCTCTCAGAGGTGCGAGAACATCACTGGTTAGTAACCTCGGAGCCATACCGCCATACCATGTGGTCACCCATCTCACAGTTGTGAGGCGTGGCCATAGGTGTAATTCACCGCGGTTCTACTGGAAACCAGTGTCATTTTCCTGGGTGGCAGTCGCTCCCAGGAGGACCCTGCAGTGGTTGTTTCACCAATTTTTTTGAATTATATGTATATAATTTTTTAATTAATTTTATAGATATATAATATTGAGTTATATTATGAAAATTACTCTATATATTACGTTTGCGCCATTAGCGCCATAGTCAACACATTGCATAATCTGATGTTGGAAAATCGCATCCTAACCTACAGACGCTACTGTCTGATACACGAAGAGGTTAGGTCAATGCACAGGAAGATGGCTCATTCATTACATAGAGCGCAGCAATTATACTTCCATAAGAACCTATGTAGAAGTCGCTAACTTTATAGCTAAATATTTTTAAAACTAACAACGGTACATTACTTTTAATTCTGCACAATCACGAAAGAACTATTCATTCATACAGCATTTTAAATTTGAACAAAATCGTATTGGAATTTCATAATCATCGTACCTCCTTACGTCTGAATCAGAACGTTAAATGCCTTGCTGGTTGATACAAACGTGCAACACATTGAGTTCCTTTAGTCTTTACCCTGGACACTAGGCGCAGGCTTAAACTGCTTAAATAAAGGCACTGTGTACAATGAGAGGGAGAGAGACCGAACGTTTGTTTCTCTACTACCTCTCATCGCTTCAAGGATAGGCCAGAGTGCAGTCGAAATATTGTTCAGATTGACGCATTATTATAAATATAGATACGCGGCATGAATGCGACACATAACAGTTAACAGTTAAAATCTTTTGAAATCTTTAAAATCTGTGTAACATTTTTTAAATCTTTGACATATTTATGAATTATTTTGAGATTTTTTGAAATCATTGAAATCATTTCATTTATTCTTTGAATCATATAAGATTATAGTTTAGGTAAACGTTTATTTAAGATCTTTGTGAAATCTTTGAAATGTTTATAAAACATTTTTAAATCTTTTGAAGAGTTTCACACGTATTTATTTATTGTTTCATTTATGTAAGATTTTACTTCAATTCAACGTTTATCAAGGATGTTTAGACATAAATCTGTCTTCGGTCGTAGTTTATGCCGCAAGTATCACTTTTTCTTCTATTTCAAAAAAGTGTCTGTTTTAATTTTCTTTGAAAGCGTATGGGCAATTCTCATCAACCTTTAGATTTTATGTCCTAGTTATTTATTGTTGTTTGACGATAGGATTAAGATTAGACTATCAGATACGTTTACCTGTGACAGAAACTACATCGGACAATAGTTTTTATGCATAAACTTATGATACAGGCAGTGAATTTTGCCCCCCCATTTTTTAACGAGACGAAATAATAGTCTTAAAGTAGAAGAAAAGAGCTTTCTAAAACACTAGAATAAAAGTCTAATCGGATACGTGTAAGAAAAGTTACACGGAAAGGTAGTACTGCATTATAAAAGTGGAAATCCAAGACCCTGTATATTGAAAAACGGTCGGTATATGGACCAATTAGGACTATTAAGGCTATATTGACAATATTGCATAAGAATATATTGATTTAAACAAAATTAAATTGTTTCTTTTTTAGAAATAAATATTGAAATTGATTCCTTGAAAAAACTACAATTTTTTAAAAATATTCTTTCAATTTTTAACCTCTTTGAAACCTTCTATGCTCAAAGGTTCATAAAACTCCCCATTTGACCTGTTTCCATCCCGGGTACGGGATACAAACCCGGACCTGTAATACTGATAGTACATCATGCGGAGACATTAGTTAACTATTTATCTCGTACGACGGCGCTGATTTCCGTGAAGCAGCTTTTGTTTCAAAAAATGGTACTATCCTGTTTTATTGTGGGTTGTTCGAATGTTATCAATCTTCTTTTTGTATAAATTTTATGAAAAAGAAAACGAGAATTGAAATTTCAAGACCTGCCCTCGTGAAAAGAAATACCAACTAAAGACTACGGTATAGGTCTTTTTAAACCTTTCTTAAACAGTCATATTCTGGTTCCCAGAAGACTACGGCCCCTTTGACCCTGGCAGTAAGGCATGTATGAATTGAGGGGTACAATGGGTATATACTAGAAAAATACTAAACCTTGTTTGAATCTAGTCCAAAAACAGTATTCAGTTGCTACTTCTTTTCACGAGGGTGTATTCTGCTATTTTGTGTCTTTTTAAAAAATTTTTGAACAGAAATAAGTGAAATTTACATTTTACTTGAAAGTGTCATATGGGGCAGAATGAGTCACCTTCCTGTGCATTGGCCTAACCTCTTCATGTATTAAGTCTGTAGCGTCTGTAGGTTAGGATGCGATTTTTCATCATACCAAATTATACAATGTGTTAATTATGGCAATAACGGCGTAGATGTATAAAAAAAATAATCACAGAATGAACAATAGACAAAAATAAACAAAATAAAGCATGACAGCTGTACTGTCAGGTCTGTATTTAGAAAATAATTTGACTTGTAATTTGAGTTGCCGACAAGAAGATGAAAAGAATTATTTTCCGGTAAACTTCTCAAGTAACTTTGACAAGAAACTCATAAAACGCTTCAAAAATAAGAAAAACGTTGATGTGGTTAGAGAAGAGGGAGTGTAGATTGTGACGTGACAAAATTTTAGCCAGCCACTTTGCGTTTTATTTAATTCAATTAACGAAATCTGTTCCTTTCCGTCACGTAGTACGACACTCCAAGGGCATAATGTTGAGTTGATTTTAAGAATCTGAGGGCTCATGCGTTTGTTATGTAATTTTGTTCATGACCTTCCCTCGGCTTCATCGTCAACGAGGAACAACGAGGGATTTTGGAACTCTGAAGACGCCTACAGAACTAGGACTCATTTGGTGTCGTCTCAATCTTAGAATCGAAGTTCAAATTTGAATCTTGTTCCCGCCTATCCGTCTGCTGTATCCGATCACCCCGGAATGTGGCGTGAAATCCTTGGTTGCCTAAAAAAGCCAGAGAGGACGTTCGGAGTACTTTCCCTAGGCTCAGGGAATGACTAATTCGCATTGAAGCGAAATCCTTGGTTTCACCAGTAGTTCTTTTGAGGGAGGAAGCTGTTTCACACCCTGTTGGGTCCTCGATGCCACGACCCTGGATACGTTCCAGTACCAATGCGCACGCACACGATCCAGAGAGGATGAGATTTTCTTTATTATCAGAAATGCTATCGGATCTATCTGCCGAGATTTTCCTTTAAAAATTACAGACTGCCGGAGAAGCCATCCCTGCACTCGCTTCCGATGTAACGGCACTGGAGAGGGCGAGCAGAGCAAATTCACCAGTCCAAGGGCAGCACAGTGGAAACAACCATTCAGTGGAAGCCATTGGGGAACTTGCCCAAAGGAGACGAGATGCAGCGTTCGACAATCGCCAAGCCGACCTCTCTTTTGTTCAGCAGCTAAGTGCCGGAACAGTCCATTCGCGACTCTTCAGCTTTGTACCAGCAGTGAAGCTTAGAATTCTCGCGAATACCCCGTGTTCCTAGCTTTGATTAATTTGAGAATTACGTCTTTGAATAGTATTTTATTGAACACTGTAACAGAATTGTCACTATCCAAATCGGCCATATATGAGATGGGTCGGAACCCCCTGAGGGGTCCCGAAGTCAGGAGCGACGTTACGTCCCGTCGTCGGTCTAGCCTAATCGTCCATGATCGGTAATTGTGTCGCTCCCGCATTTCGTGCATTTTGTAAGTGGCAATGATTTACCATTAATGTAACATTGAAATTTTACGGCGTTGCACCTTTCATCTCAGCATCCAAATCCCTTTTTCCTCCTTGATAGGCAATCTCATAATACCTGGCGCCCAACGAAAAAAACCCACCTTTTCTCCTGATTTCAAAACCCACTGAGAATTTGGGAACAATTACACAAAATTTGGACTTTACTGTTTCACTCTTACTCGCATGAAATTAATTTGAATACTGATTGATTCATACGCCTTGTAATTGATTCTAATTGCCCTGCCATTGAAAAATTGATGATATAATGTTTATGCCAAGCCTTTGACAATTTATCGAACTGTGATTATATATATGACTTTATTTTTTATTTAGATTTAAGTTTTGTTAAACGAAGTACGAAATCTAGATTAGGCAATAAAATTTGAAAGGAAAATTAAAATCAAAATGGAAAATATTAAATGAGAAGGAAACCTGAAACGGGACATATCCATCTGGGTTTTTATTAAATATTTTGGTCGTCGAACGAAACGAAACGTTCAAGCGCGCGAGCAGGTTCACATGTGCAACGACACAACCGTGGAAAGCGATCATGATAGTTTGTATTTGGAGGGTACAGCTGCACCTCCCATCCACATGCTGACATGAACAATGTTACAGTCAGATCGATAACTAGGAATCCGGTCTCAACTATACCCTTATATACGGGAACCATCCCAAAAATAATGAATAGATCGATAGATCGCGGTAGGGGTCTTTTGAGTGAAAATTCAGAAACCCCAACTGTCGGAAACAGATCGGGTGGGGAAATTATATCACATTTGACAGTCGAAACTCAAAACAACGATCTATTCCCATACAATAACCTTCCTCAACCTAGAACTAGGAATAACAACCGAGGTTTAGACTCAATTAACAATACAATTTATTGGGGTAAATTAGATTTACACCCATTAGGCACATCAAAAAAAACACAAGATCAAAGACGAAGTACAAACGATACCATACATTTAGAAAATAGAGATGAGTCGGGATATCGTCCACCAATTACCAATCAAACTTTCGAATGCAACTTCTCTTCGAAGAATAATGCCCAATTCATATGAGAATCAGAAGAACTTTGAGAAAGCGTAAAATATAATGAATTTATGAACAGACAAAGGAAAATATTTCTTGAAGAAAGGGAAGAAAAATCAAGAATCTTAAGATAAAACTTAGACCCGTCAGCTCATAGTTCTTTTGAACTTGAAAATAGTAAAAATATACCGCGTAATAGATAATAGTAATAGATAGTCAGCTCAATTTGACCTAAGAGAAAGGTCAGGAGAACCGCGCAGGTCATCCCAGAATATTATTAAAACTTAAAGTAGAAGAAGGGAAAGCAGTTTAAGATTGCAAAATACTGATGACAGCAAACCTTCAGAGGCTAGAAATAATTCGACTTCAAACCAACCCCGCAGACTGTCAATAACACGAGAAAGGTCAAACAAACATTTAAAAAGAGCTCTAGAATCAATAACCACGATATATTAGAAAATTTTGAAGTATTATTAATCGAGGTGCTAAAGATCGGTGTTCGATAAATAAAACTTCTTCGAGAAGATTATCAGACTTTTTCGAAGACTTTAAAAATGTCTACTTCGATGAGAGATTTTCAGAAGAAATTAGACAGAAAATAAAATTTTGTAACAAAAACGGGCTCAGGACATCCACTAATTACATTTCTCAAAAATTGTAAGTTGCTTGTCTAGCTCTGTCCTTTTACACTATGAAGCTAAATATACTAAACTTCCTGCTTTGAATAGCACGCTTTTATGGCATGTGAACTCCAAAGATTTAAGAATGATACACTGGACTCAGCAAACAAATTTGAATTTTCCCGGCTAACGAAAATGAGCTACTACTGCTCACTCTATACCAGTGATCGGCAAAATTTTTGCTCACTTTTCAGGTATGGTCAGATTCGACCCGGCTTAATTTTTTCTACTACTTTTCGGCCTATTCACGGACTTCAGTTTGGGTGAGCTTGGGGTCTTTTTCCATAAGCAGGTATGAGTAGGAAAATTTATAATTTTGCAACTAGCGATTTAAAAATAATATATCTAGACTCTACGAATTTTTCCGATTCAAATGACATATTGTTGGTCCTTGAAAGTTAAAAATTTGAAGGAGCTTAATTCAAAAAACTTCAGCTCAATACTTATTTCAATATTTATAACTTTTCAAATTTTCAACCTTTATAGGCAAATTACATGTCGTTGGAATCGGAAAAATTCGTAGATTCCAAATATGTAACTTTCAGACCGCTGACTGCAGAATTAAGAATTTTTTAAATTTTGAATTTCTTTCTCATTCTCCAACAAAGGACCCCTGATGGGAGGGTCGATCTGGCGAGACACCAGGTAGCTACCCTGAAAGTAGGTCACAGGGTAGCCAGGGTAGCGTACCCTACCCTGATCAATGGCGTGCTGACCACTGATCTAGTTGAAGAAGACTGTACCGCTAGCGCTCGACTCGGCCGAAATAATAGGCCCCCCCTGGCGGCAGGGTCAAGGGGTTGGATGCGAACCCTGTGATAGCTTTTACCCCGATTTTGTCTTATACTCAACCAGACCCACAACCTACACAAGGTCACTTGAACACTTCATTCAATTTTTCTTCTTGTGTAGCACCGTGTGATAGCTAATTATGTATTACTATAGGAGGGTAGTTTTTAGCTGACAAATCAGGTTGATAAGGCTTGATAATGATTTTCTATTTTTGTAGGATCGTCGCCACTTGTCGAATTGATGGGACTCGTGTTATTCTATAGTTTGAAAACGTAGAAACATTTCAATTCGGTTTATTTGTATTTGAAATAATGTTTAGATCATTGTTTTATATTTATAAGTAATTTTTTTACAATTACCTCTGATTCTCAAGAGGGCGTGAAAAGAAACTATTAAAGATTTTAAGAAGTTGAATCGTCGCTTGCGTCTCTTATGATCGAAGGAGCAGGAACACGCCCTTATAGGAAAGAAGTACGAGTATATTGGGAGTACTGAATATTGAGAAAAGTATTTTAAAAAGTGTTGGTAGATTCTATACATATACTACTTTCGCGAGCATTGGCAGTATCGGCATAAAGTATTGCTATAAAGAATTGGCATAAAATTTTAGCATAAAATATTGGCATAAGGTATTAACGTAAAGTATTAGCATAAAGTATTTAAGACGCGTACTTATTGTTACAGATATAGTGCTTAACTCTTCGCGCTCCGTAACCTTCAAATAAGAAAAAGTCCAAACAAAAGCCAATACGTATGATAATACTGTATACCAATACTTTATGTCAATGCTCGCGAAAATAGTATTGCAACTACCAATACTTATTCCAACATACTATATCTTTCAATACTCATCTCAATAATCATTTCCAATACTTTTTTTCATGAAGGCATAGCTCTAGCGAATACTTAAACAGATATATCGCGATTGAGCTAGATTTACTTCACTGTACATACTTGAAAAATGACTAATACGCCGACAACCGAGAAATCCCTTTTTATCATTCAAATAACTTACTCCAATCATCGAAGAAGCAAACTTTTATTCAGCGTTATTCTTTTCAAATAACATACACCAATTATTCAAGGTGTGAATATTACTTTGAATAACTTACTCCAATTAGTGAAGAAGCGAAACTCGGTTCTAAGGTTATTGAATAATAACCTACACCAATTAGCGAAGGAGAGAACAAAGATTCACGGGTACTTACATGTACAGAAAAAGAATTATCATTGAATGAAGAAAGCGCGTTTTCTTTTCTGATGATTCTCGAAAATCCATAAACGGAATTGGAATGTTTATACAATCTTCAAGTATTGCATAATACAAGTCCAACAGATTCGACAAATGGCGACGATCCTACAAAAATAATAAATTATCAGACCTTACCAACCCGATTTGTCAGCTAAAAAGAACCCTCCTATATATCCTTTTCAATTACTATAGCCTTCGCTCCAACTCGGGATGTAACAGTAAACCCCCAGAACGGGGAAAACCCCTGTAGTGTGAATGATACTGGGCCAGTACTTTTTATTGTATTTGGCCCTGTACTGATTCAAAAACTGGTTTTATTTGACCAGTATCATTCACACTACAGGCTTGGTACCAGTTGTTGTTCAGTACAAAATAAATTTAAAATTTAAGTTCATTTTAAAAACATTTTTAACCCTCCCTGATCACCACGGGTCAAATTGACCCTAGGAAAAGTTTGGGAAAGACTGCGGAGGGGGGGAGGGAATAGTATATTTTCTTAAATATCAATCTTTTTCATGAAAAATCTTTTTCTTAAAGTATACTACATCAACAATGCAATCCAATAGTATTAAGGGCCATACATAAATTACGTAAGAAAACAAAAGAATAAATGTCATATTGACATCTTTCCCAGATTTGCATTGATCATATTATTATCTCTCACATATTTATTCTTTTGTTTCTTACGTAATTTATGGACGATCCCTTAGAAAACCGATTGCTACATATTCTGAGACGTTTAAACTATGCCCTCAAATTTTACCAGCCCCTCAGAACAATACAAAAACGACGGGAAATATTCAAAAATGGCTCGGGTCACTAACGCCCAGTGTGACCATCGTGTAATTATAATCAAGTATGACCAGGAAGGGTTAAATTGTGAAGAAATAAACTAACGTAAAATAATGAAACAATAACCTGGTTTATTGGTTTGACATTTTTCGACATGTCGATTCCATTTTTAAGATTCTGAACACCTACAGAAAGCTTAACCAATAAAATACTTTTTACAAAAAGTTATATCATGCGTTCCAATTTTTTGATTGGCTCAAAAATCTTCATAACTGAAGCAACATGAGGACGACATAAACTAATTGTTAATTAGACTATATTGCATAAATTTTCGTATATAAATTTTATCGAGGATAAACAATAAGAAATAATAAAAGATTTAAAGATAACGGACCTACTTGTGAGATAAAAGAAATTAAATATTTAGATTCGTCAATGCAATTACTATTTAGTAAATAAAAATTTAGTAAAAACATAGAGAATTTTCAATCTAACACCAAGGATTTTCATTTTAAAAATACCACACAACTTTTTCCAGACTTTTACTTTATCAACTAATTTCAAAGTGGCAATATAATGCAATTATTATATGGATCAATATAATAAACACTGTACATTCCTCTTGTGCATAAAGTGAAAGTTAATGCAATTTCTGGTCGCTTATTTGAAATTCCATTTTTTAATTTAAGTAAGTGAATTTTATTTTACAGGCCATTCGGAAGAATAGAAATAATGTCAAATGATAATTCGGAAAAACGCAAAATATGACAAATCGTGATCCTAGAACTATCAGGTTTTATCTTGAATTTCCGAAGTCATTTGATTTTCATTTGTTTCCTATTGCTTCACATAGCAATCAAGTGTTAATCAAGAGACTTTTGGAATTCAAGATAGAATCTGATGGTTTTAGAGTCACGAAATATCAATTCGGAAAAACGGGAATTATGACGAATCACAAATGATAAGTCAGGAAAATTAAAATTATTTCGATGATAATTCGAGAAAATAAAAATTACGGCAAATGGTAATTTGGGAAAATGAAAAGTATGACGAATGTCAATTCGGAAAAATAAAATTATGCCGAATGCATCGAGAAAAATGGGTGGTTGTTCAGCTTAAACATCCCAGAGTGTCAGTTTGACGAATAAAACCTAAAAACTGGTATAACATCTGTCAAATCTGAAAGCATTTTTTATTATTTTCGAAGTGTTAGATAGAAATAATACTATAATAATAGGACAAGCACCATATTACTTTGAGATAAGAGGCTAAGGAAACGATGGAAAATTCAGAAAGCGATACAAATGCATATCATAAATCTCGTAACTTTTGTTTCTGTATTTAGAGCGACGAGTCAGTAAACACTCAGGACCGCATATATAATCTCTGAACCGAGCGAAGACCTTGAGTAGGCCGTCAAGGGACGCTCAGGAGGGGAGACAGAAGCATTCAAGCGTTAACGACCGAGAAGCCGGCACACAAATGGGGGGCACACTAACGAGGTATAAGTGTAATTAAAAATATGTGTAACACGCCAAACATGACGACGCTGAACGTCAATCGCTCCGAAAATGCGTTTCGGATATCAAATATTTGCTCGGCGTTCGGTAGAAGTCGTGACCGTAGGCCCGTGAGAGAAAATGCGGGGGCTACAACTTACGGGCCCCCTTTTCTTTGAAAACAATTTTCAGCATAGCAAGAAACATTATTTATATGATAATTTTTTTGCATCACTTTCTACCAAGGTAAAAGATTGCGAGAACTGTTAGATGAATAGTATTTAGTTTGAAGGTATTATTACAAAATTACACTTTTTACCAAAAATCCGGGCCTCTCCCAGAAGTCCGGGCCCGGGGAACACCCCGTCCCCTCCATCAATGGGCCTGCCACAGAGTGTCAATTTGATCTTCCTGATAGTGAGTCTGAACACCTGTAGATATTCAAACAGACTATAAAATTATAGACTGCCTGAATATTAAGAAAAAATTATGAATGGTGCTTGGTACCGTCTAGAAGACCAAACTGACCACCTAAATTTTGACACTCCAAGTTTTACTATCCATTTTTCTCCGTGTGGTAATTCGGAATACTAAAAATTAGTGTGATCATTCATGCAAACGGGAATTGAATGATATGAAAATTTATGACAAATAGAAATTGTGGCATATAGTAACTAGGAAAATTAAATTTAGAAAATAGAAATCAGGCGACATGAAAAATTATGACAAACGAAAATTATGGCAAATAGTTAATCAGTAAAATTAAAATTTAGCGCAAATAGTAATTCGGAAAAATAAAAATGATGAAAAATGGCAATTTGAAAAATAACAATTATGCCATTCAGAATAACAAAAACTAGGGCATATTGTTATTTAGTAAAATAAACATTAGAGAAAGTAGAATTTGGAGAATATTCATGTGTCTCCAAAATGGCTCTGTCCACGTTGACTTATTATAGATTTTATGAAAATGTGGATATTCTTAGAAGTTTCGTCTTTTTGGTTTGAAAATTTATTTCCTTTGGTTAAAAATTCTAGTTCATTGAGAATTTAATTATTTTATTAAAAATTTAATAATTTTGTTAAAAATTCATCTTTTGGTTGAAAATTCGTCTATTTGGTTAGAAGTTCAACTGTTTTGTTGAAAATTCGTCATTTTGGGTTGAAAATTCAACTATTTTGGTAAAAAATTGAACTATATGGTTGGAAACTAACTTTTGGGTGGAAACTCATATTTTCCGGTTGAAAATTCAACTGTTTTATATAAAATTCGTCTTTTTGGACTAAAACTTCGACAGTTTGGTTAAAATTGTTTTTCTTTTTTGACTGAAAAATCTTTCTTAATTGAAAATTCAACTCTTCTGTCCAATTTCGTCTTTTTGGTTTGAAACTCTATCTCCTTTGGTAGAAAAAACAGTTGAATTTTTAACCAAAAAGATAATTATCTTTTTTCGTTGAAAATTCAACTATTTAGCTGAAAATTAATCTGTTTTGGTTGAGTATTCAACTATTTTGTTAAAAATTCATTTTTTGCTTGAAATATCATCTTTTTTTGTTGAAAATCGGACTATTTCGTGTAAAATTCATGTTTTTTTTTTTTGAAAATTCGTCTTTTCTGGTATAAAATTAATGTTTCTGGCTGAACAATCATCTTTTTGGTTGAAAATTTAACTACTTGGTTGAAAATTGAACTCTTTTTTAAAAATTCATTTTTGTTTGAAAATTCATCTTTTTCGGTAGAAAAAGGTTATACTTACATGATTTTACATGAGAATTTTATAAATAAACATTTGGAGCCATAAAAAAGAATTTTGAAAAAGTCGACTCTTTCGACAACGGGTCGCCATCGGCAAATAATGTTTTGGCAAATTAATAGTCCTCCAATGGACTCTCAGAAGGGAATTTATCAGATTTAAGAAAAAATCCAAATTCTGATTATCTCCTTGTTAGTATTCAAAAGCAAGGAAGCCAAAAGGAGCAGTGAATTGGCTGAAAATTCGATTTTTCTTGAAAATATAAGCTTAATGATACAAAATAGAAAGTTCAAATAAAAAATCGTGAAAATATTCTCAAATTTTCTAGTTTTCCTGAAAAGAAATTTGCATATTCAGACGAACGCGTGTACACGTGGACTTTGAAACAAGCCCGCCGGCCCTCCTCGTGGTATATGGACGGCCTCTAATGATTTTTCAGGGTATTTTCAGGATTCAGTATTTTATACGGTAATGCTAGTATAGTTTGTTTATAAAGTTTGTTCTAATAATAATCAATGTCAAGAAATAAAATGAAGAAAACATGAATGGGACATTTTTTATAATGACCCACTTATACTTTCGTTCTCGCTTTCCTTTGAGGTTACTACATTAATAAATTCGATCGTTCGACTGCGTATTGCTTTTCTGAATAGACAGTATAAGAAGGCAGCGAAAGGAAGAAATAAAGAAAGGTAAGAGCGTACTCACCATCAGGTGTCGTAACGGTGCCAGCTTTGTTTATTTTTGAATTCCACATGGCAGGAGTCGGTGGTGCAGGACTGAGATCTGGAGTAGGCGGGTGAGCAGGTTGTAAACTAGCCATTCCAGCACCCATTTGTACCCCGTGCTGTAAGTGATCTGTGGTGTTAGCATAATTTCCGGCTTCGAACCCTCTTGGATACACCTCATTCGTTAATCTCTCGGCCAGTTTATCGGCTCTTTCTCGATCGGCCAATCCTGCCGGTTCTTGCTTTATTCGAAGATCTACAATCATACGTTGATCAAAATTGAGTACGAAATATTTCCAATGTGTAAAGTACACTGACAAAAACTTTTCAAGCAATTGAAAACTACATTGGCTAATATTCAACAATTCAACTCACAATTAGTTCATTGTTTGTACTTTAGAATTTTATCCTGATAGTTGAACTAAATTTCAGTTATTTTAGAGCAAAATAACAATAATATATTTCTTACAATTAGCTACCGGTGGTGAGATATACATCTGGAAAGTCAGCTGTCCTTCAAAGAAACTTTCAGAATAACCCACCCCGGTGACAGACCAAAACACCGTAATAGATTGCCTTTTATATCACATTGAAATACACTCAACTCTCGATTTAGTTTGAGACTCGGGCATTGCCTCGATTACCGTGACTCCGTTCCAAAAATGTCTACGATGTAAACAGACCGGGGGAACTACGTAACTCCGCTGAGCTCGCGCGCCTCTCTCTCGGCCCCTCGAACCTCCCCAACTACGAATGCAAGGCCGGCGGCAATCCTCTCGCCGTCTTCGACCCCTCATTACCGAATGCGAGCTGTACTACGACAAAAAGATCCTGACCGGCGATTGGTTTAAACATTTTCATGGAAATTTGAAGTCGTAATAAAATTTGTTTCCCTCGAATATCGAAAACATTAATTGAACAAATAGAATTGTTGCAGACCAATACATGCACGTATTATAGTGTTATGTTTCGGTACACCTCACTAGTACCGATCTATTCCAAATTTTCCAGTTGACAAAAGAGCTTCAAATAAGAAAGTTTACTCCACTGCCAAATTCAGTAATATAACAAATAATAATGTAACCCTCAATCTGATTTAATCCTTACTCTAAACGAAGGTTGCATTAATCATTTTTATATCTTTGGTTTTTCACTGTGGTTTGAACTTATATCAGCTTTTTTGTCAGCTGTCAAATTTGAGATAAGACAGTACTGAGGTGTACCGAAACATAGGACTGTAATACATACAGGTATCATGAATCTGAAGTTCGCAACGTTTACTAAAAATGCAAGGAGAAAATACATTTTTTTCAACGCACGAGACTTCGAAGAAATACATTTTGTATAAGTGCCCTATACATTTGTCTTATCTAAAAATGACTTTTTCTTGCTTCAAGAAAAAAAGGTTTGAAACAAGTTGCAGGTATTGTTTATTAGTACATATTATATTTATTTATTCCCTATACATTTTAGCCTATGCATATGATATCACATTAATTAAATTGAACAATATCTTAAATTTTGATGGACATCAGAGAAAAATTAAGATAATTATTATGGTGGTGATACTTTGACCTTTGGTCTATCTCTTCACACTAGCTCATATTCTGAAACGAGCCAGAAGTGGCTGTAAGCTCTTCCATAAAAAACACATGTTATGCTTGGCCTCGAAATATATCGAAAATTTCGAATCTCATATTCATTCGCACTATGATTCGTCTATGATATTCGAACTATGATTCATGAGAACGAGGTGGGTATTATTCGAGCTGTGATTCGTTGACATACGATAATGAGATTTATGTAGTTGGAATTTCAAGCAGCGATTCGGAGAAAGTGAGGAATAAAGTGGATTCTTAGGCGGGAGCTTCATTTTAGAATCTATGCGTAGATAACGCCAGCGACCCAAACTTTTATTCGAAATAATGTTGAGTTTGGTTGTTTTCCGATTTGAGCTATAAGTCCATATGAACGAACTGAAAGCTCACGTAATTCTTCGTTCCTTTCACTGAAAGAGCGCAAACGAAAACTACTAAAAATTCTGTAGTATACAAATAGCATGACTTGAGAAATGGACAAATTATTTCTTATGAGCTTTAAAATAATGTCTTCTTTTAAGGAAGCATTCATATTAAGAATTCAACTAGCAAAATTTTTCATTTTTAAATACGTTTTTGATCAAATATTTGATAGAGAAAATAAGCATTCACTTAAAGGGAATCCGCAATATACACTCATCTCGCGTAACTGTACCGACCTCGGGTCTGGTCGGCACAGTAACGGGCGCTATTTAAATCTAGTTTTAACCAGATTTATAGCGACAAGTGATTAAACACTCAGAACCGCATATATAGTCTCCGAACCCGGCACACGTGCAAAAGTACATTGGAACCTCAATTTATTTGCCCTCGATTTATTGTCTTCCTAAAATATCTGCCGGCTCGCATTCGGTGATAAGGAGTCGAAGACGACGAGAGAGAGGATTGCCGCCGGCCTCGCACTCGGGGATGAAGAGGTCCGAGAGGCCGATACAGAAGCGCGCGAACTCAACGGAGTTATGCAGTTCATAGCAGGCAACACCCAAGACTTGAACTAAATCGAGGTTCTAATGTATTTGCGCAGAGAGTTGCGATGTCAACAACTTCTGATACGGCACTGGCTGTCCTTGCGAAGAGCTTCAGTATAGCATCAAGGGACGCTCAGAGGGAAGGCAGAAGCAGTCAAGCGTGAACAACCATAAAGCCAGTACAAGAACGGGCGGCGCAGTTACGCGAGAGGAGTGTAGATATAAAATCCATTTGTGCTGCTTGATTATACGTTTCCATGAAACTGAACATAAAATTATTAATTTTTTTTTTTAATTAAAAAATATTTTTTAGGCACTCTTATAAATATCCTTCTTGATTTCTTGAGACTATTTTTATATTCAAAAAAATTGCTTCTAATAATCAAAGTTATTAAAATATCAGCTAAATTAAATTAATTATACTTTTTCAGAAGGACTGCGATTCAAAATTGGGGTAACTGCAGTCTGAAGCAGAGACAGACAAAGATTATCAAAGATACGCGGAGGGATGGACTTAGAAAGAATTAGAAATTGAAAAATATACGCAAGATTTTAAATCACTCAAATTGTAGAAAAGGATAGAAGCTCATAAACGCATGATAGATTTTACAAAAAGATGATAATTGAGAATGATAACGGCGACTGTGGATAACAACAGGAATAAAAAAGGATTGGCTTGGATATGTGGATGATAGAAAGAAATAGATGTGGGTGATTGGAAGATAAGCCCGAATAGTAAGACTGGGATTCAAAAGAATAGGGGTGATTTTAGATTGTAAAAGAGATAGAAAATGGGGTATATGGAGGGGAGATAATAGATGCAGGTGTGGCAAAGTAGGAGGTAGGATAAGGATGGGGCAACATGGCATAAAAATATCTAATGTCGGCAAGAATGTCAAATAGAAGCGCCTTACTAATCGAATTTACTTATTTTCAACGAATTATAGTATAATACAGTCATTAGACAATAAAAATTTTAAACATAGTATATCATTATACAATAATGATTCATAAACTAAATAACGCGTGGCTCACGTAAAGTGCGTTCTAAACGATTAGGTTGTTTTTAGCGCTTAAAAAACAAATTTAATAAGAGCGCTTATGGAACCCGCCTACTTTAATATCTTGAAACGCTGTTTTCCAAAGATCCGACTTGCACTTCTTATGTCAACATTTTGTATTTCCTGACCCTAAAACCATAAGGTTCTATCTTGAGTTTTTAATTTTACTTCATATTCACTCGTTCTGTATGTGAAGTAATAGGCAAGAAATGAAAATCAAGAGACTTCCAAAATTTAAGATAGAACCCTATGGTTCTAGGATCGCAATTTTTTAGATATTCGATGTTCACAACCCAACTAAATTTATGTATATGTCTCTTCCTCCTTTTGTGAAATTCATGTAGATAATGTATATTCGAGGATTTTTTCTGATTATTTTTACGACATAAGCCAAAACTCAAATTACACTGTAGTGATTATATCATGGTTTTTATCTGGCAATTTTTAAAGTCTGGCTTTTTGAAACTTTTGTAAATATATAATATGTTTGGGAGGTCGTGGAACAATTCCTTTATATTCTATAAAAATAAAAAATGCATCCATCTATTAAAATCCAGCAGAATGAGTAAATTTTTTTTAGTGCTAAGCTTGAATTAGACATATTTTTTTGCTCAAAAGATATGTTATGAAATTATTTTTTATTATTTATTGCTAAACGTAGATTTTTTGGAATACGAGATATGATCCATATAGATCCAGAGGAAAACTGGACACAAAACCTAGCGTTGCCAACAATTTGGAGAGGTAACGTCTCTTATTGCTCGTCATTGTTGGGAACACAGCAATAATATTCTGGATAAGAATCGGATAAATACAATTTACGAATAGGACCCGACAGAAACCGAAGTATGCTCGAATCTCATTCGGAATTTTTATCAAGGCCCTTAAAAATGAAAATAATCCCTTACGAAAGGCACTGTTTTCGATGAAGGTTTGTGGATGTATACCTACCTTCCGCAACGCTTTCTCTATGCTCCCCATTTCCTCGTTCCACAGATCGATCTCGTTCCAGTTCCCGTTCCAATTCCGTGGGTGTGTGCGGAGCACTGTGTGGATGCGTAGAGCTATCTGAAGGGTGTGTAAACGGCTGATAAGGGTGAGTCTCCATCGACATAGAGTGCGGAGCAGATTCGGGTCGGAATGCAGCTCCATCTCTCAAAACACTTGCTCTAGCCAGAGCATCTACGTCACTCGGTGACCTGCAAGTCACAAATTTCATCTTCAAAATCACAAGCTTATTAGAAATGATGATAATGAAAAATGTGCGTATGCTCAGAATTAAGGAAATAACAAATAAAGGGAATTAAAGTTTTTTACAAAACTCTGCCTTTTCTAATCCATTGTCTCTGAAGTGTAATTTCATCTGGGGAAATCTATTTCAACGGGAGGGACCATATCTCCGACCTTTTTCAATTTTTAAAAGCGTTAGAGGTCCTAAATCTCTATACAAAAGAAAATTTCCATATGTTTTAAAATTCTTGTGCTCATTTCGAAGATAAATATTTTTGACATCTTTGGCTAAAATAACTTGTAAAAATGCAAACACTACTTTAATTAGGGTGACCCTTAAATACATGGTCAATATTTTTCTCAAAACTGTTTTGCTCCCACCCACTGATTTCGTTCCAATGGCCAAAAAAAAATGATGAGTTCCAAATCTCAGCCAGGTTAATCAATATGCATGCACCCCTACTGCTCGCTACTTGCAGTTTTTCATTGGTGAAATGGATTCCCTCAATGATAAGTTACAATAACAGGTTGCAATAAAGAATAGATAACTGATGAATACAAAATAATTGGATTAAATCCAGTTCCAATCATACCAAGTTGATAAAAACATTAAAATTAGCCGGACGATTTTTTTAACATCATAATCAATTTTCTCAAAAAATGCAGCAATAAAATTTTTTTTAAATATTTACACTCATACCCCGTAACTGTGCCGCCCTCGGGTCTGGTCCGCACAGTAACGGAGTCTATTAAAATCTAATTTCAACCGGATTTAGAGCGACGAGTTAGTAGACACTCAGGACCGCATATATAATCTCTGAACCCGGCACGTACAAAAGTATATGCGCAGAGTCGCGATATAAATAACTTCTGATACGCCGCTTACTGACCGAACGAAGGCCTTGAGTATAGGTCGTCAAGGGACGCTCAGAGGGGAGACAGAAGCATTCAAGCGTGATTGACCGAGAAGCCGGCACAAAAACGGGGGGCACAGTTACGGGGTATGAGTGTATCCAAATTTTTACACACATATGGAATAAATCCTGCAAGATTTATGTGGGCTAAACTATTTTTGAGGCAGTTGAATCTTTTTGAATACAATCAAATTTTCTTATTTTTCACATAAACGAAGCAAGATATTATAAAAGAGTAGGGTAGACTAGGGTTCCGGAACCGAAGGTGAGAATCGAATCTAAATTTGAAATTCGATTTAAATTAATGAAAATTCATGAAATAAAATAAAATAAATTTAATAAAATCGATGAAAATTAATAAAATTAATGGAAATTAGTTAAAAGAGAATCGACATCGACTCCGACGCCAAGAATCGATTCTGCCATCGATTACGACAAACAGAATCGATTCCAAATAATCAATTCGCGGTCGTCAGGAATCGATTCCTCCGAGGAATCGGGATCGATTCTGAGATCCCTAGGGTACATCGGGATAAAGTTAATCATCGGGATAATTATTAATGCAGATAAATCCTCTCGTTATTTAATATTATTAAATATTCGTGTTCTAAATGACTCAGTTTCATATTAGGAATTCCTTAAATGTTAATAAAAATGAAGTTATAGAACAAATATTGCAAAATAACTGTTTTTCCGAAAAGATGAAAAGTAAGATGGGGCAAAGTTGTCAATAATCATTTTAATATTACACCCATTCTTACACAAATATACCTGAAATATTTAATTATTTTTATAAATATAAACTTACAAAGTATTATAAAAGTCTCAAATTTACCCCGAGATTTTAAAGTCTATGATAAAGTTGCGTACTTGAAATAAATTTAAAATGTAAGATATTGTCTTATCGATCTTTTTACACGAATGTGAAAATGTAATCTCTAATAATGCACAGCTAATCTCGATTAAGTTCAAGCCAAATATGCTTGCACATCCAGTTTCTTTATTGTACGTATTTCGAGGTCCCCCCCCCCCTCGTTATTTGAGTTCATGGTTCAAAATTGTTCCCCTTCCCGAAATCTATAAAATTTTACCCTTACCAGATGCTAACCTTGTGTATTTGAACAAATTTTGCAAAAAAAAAAAAGAAAAAATCGATAAAAATCGACTAAAATATCATTTAGTTTAACGAAATTTAACATTTTATTTTTTGAATCTTTTGGTTCTAGTTCAGTATTAAACTGATAGCTATTTCAATCGATTTTTTCTATTTTTTCTCATTTGTTAAAATACAAAAAATAAACATCTGGCAAAGGTATAATTTCATACATTTCAGGAAGGGGAACAATTTTTAACTACGAACTACTACTATTCATATTTTGCGTCGTTTTCGAGAAAAATTGGATTTTTAATCGCTAAAAATGATGTTTCTTCAATGTTAGAAATGAAAACCAGTTTTTTTTTACTTTGGAGCTCAGACCTTAATTATCCCATGGAATATGTTCCTCACATTGTTACTAAAGTAAAAACAAACGTTTTCGAAAATAAAATGTTGAAGTTCGTTAAACTACATGCTATTTTTATCGTTTTTTTTTTAAATTTGTTAAACATAAACATCTAGTAAGGGTACAGTTTTATAGATTTCAGGAAGGGGAACAAATCTAAACTATGAACTGTTATTCATATTTTTCATCGTTTTCGATAAAAATAAGATTTTTAATCGTTAAAAATGAAAAAATCGTTTTTCTCAAAAATGCATAGTACGACTTTTTCCTTTTTTGGCTCAAAATAACCGGGGGCATCCCCTAAACACGTACAAAAGAGAAACTGGATGTGCAAGAACTTTCGGCTTGAACTTAATCGAGGCTAGCCGTGAGTGGAGATCTCCTTTGAAAAAATAAACATCTGAAAGTCTCTCATACCTAATTTCTTTTGGAGAAATAATCGTTAAGCTCGTATAACGCTATCCCGGTCCACCACAACAGAATTTTTTTGGAAAATGCAGGATGTCTTCCTTATATGAATACAAATTTATATCAAAATTATCAAAATTTTGAAAGATGTATTTATCGAGAAAATCGACTCTTTACAATTTAATTTTCAAGTTTTTATCGATTTCCTTATGGACTTCGACAGAAGAAGATAAACATCATACTTCAAAATAAAAATTTCAATATAGTCTAAAGAAGTTCGAAAACCACAGGGGGTTAAAAAAAATGTATCGTTCTTTGAAAATCTTGAAGTATAGAACCTGCTTGATTTATAAATGGATTCTGTTAGTGCATAATGACTGCATATGTTATGCAATAAGTGGAATCCCTCCATATGTTTATTATAAATTATCTTTATCCTGATCAACACTTTAAATATATTAATAAAAGACAGTGACAGTCAAGGATACACTTACAGGACAGTTATAAGCAAAATTTAAGCAAAACTGACTAAATTCAAGACGTATCTATCTGAATTCCCACATAGAGTCTTCAATTCAAAAAGTTTTGCTTAAATCCATTAAATAATGTCTAAACTTAATTCCAAAAACAGTTTGAAGAATAACAATTTTAAGCATTAGTTTTACTGTGTGTTTTAAACTGAGACTTTGAATTGGCCGTTGATTGTTTCGAAACCCGTAAGTTATTTTTACGGGAAAATGAGACGAGTTGAAAGACAGGAGAAACTGAGGAAGGTACAAGAGTGTTTCACATAGGGGCTTACCTTATTAGACTTTTCTGAGGGCTCTCATAATAATGGGATGTGGAATAGGCATTGGGTAGAGAATAGTTGTTTGGTGCGGGTGATGGGGCGGGGGTGGGGGTTCTTTTGACCCCTCGGGCGAGTCCAGTTTCAGGTGTTTCAGCTACCTCAGTGCTGTTGCCACCACCAGAATCCGTCGATGAATTATTGTTCTCTACGACATGCCTCTGAGCCACCGCCAGCTTTTCGTGTTCTATCGACAGACCCTTCACCTGCAGATTTGCCAAGAAACAAAGGATTACTTTCTAACTCGTTTTCGGTTCGATGACCCTTTTGCCAATGGTGTTGGGTATTGCTTTACAGACGCTTTCCAGTATTAAATTACGACAAACGTGGCGCCAAATGGCTTAGATTTTTTTTACACTACCTCTTTCAAGAAATATTTTCAAGTATACAACAATATTTCACATTTACAAACCATTCAGTATTGTAAGAGAAAGATTATTTCAGTCACAAATGCAATGTAAATCTGAAACTTGCAAGGGTAAAAGGAACCCACACAATGTTTTTAATGATGAACAAAAGAATTACTCAAAAACAATTTTACGCTGAACTCAGAAACTACTAATATATAAAAAAAAAATTTATTATTCTTATTATTTTAGAAATTATTTATGAAATAGAATGCATATTTTGCTCGGTTGTTATCAAACTAATCAAAATTCTATTGGATAAAGTTCCGAATAGTCCTCACTTCCGATTTTTTTGAAACTCCGTATACTCATGTATTTTGACAAGCTGATTACGAAAATCATGGTGAAAACTGGCGCAAATTTGATTTTCATGGTATAAACCATAAAAACCCCATAAAAATCATGGTTTTTCACGTTTATCTTGAGAACCATAAACAATTTAAAAAAATAATTTTGACAAAAGTTGTAGACCTGCTCAAAATACACATTTTATGTTTATCCAATTTTTCGTACGAGTGAAAGTTTTCGAGATATTTGAAGATAAATATGAAAATTTCATTCCTGGCCCCTGCCGAAAACGTAAGTATTTCTGTGACCAATCACTGCAGTTACATATTTTTTTACTTAATTTCATTTACGTTTCTCGACGAGACTTTAGAAGGGGGTAGGGGTTTGACCAACATTATTTCTGTGGCTAGACAAAGGGGTGTCTTTCCGCCTCCCACAGAAGTTGGAAAGGGGAAGCGGTTTGACCAATATCATTTCTGTGGATAGACAAAGGGGTGCGTGCCTTTCCGCCCCCCCCACGAGAGGCTGGAAAGGTGAAGGGGTTTGACCAACAAGGTTTTTAAAAGGGGTTTTTTAAGGGGTTTTCTGTGGCCAGACCATTTTCGCAATCACCGCATCAAAATACGTGCATATGCGGAGTTTCAAAAAAATCGAAGGTAAAAAGCATACATACGTTTTCGGCAGGGGCTAGGCATGAAATTTTCATCTTTATCATCAAATATCTCGAAAAATTTCACTCGTGAAAAAAAATGAATGAAACATAAAATGTGTATTTTAACTAAGTCTACAACTTGTCTTAACATTATCTTTTGAAATTTTCAATTGTTCTCAAGATAAACGTGAAAAACCATGATTTTTATGGGGTTTTTTATGGTTTTCGCCATGAAAATCAAATTTGCGCCAACTTCAACTATGATTTACGTAATTAGCGCGTCGAAATACATAAATATACGGAGTTACAAGAAAATCAGTGGTAAGGGCTATTCGGAACTACACCCATTCTATTTACCAGGAAATTTGATTTTTGAATCGCTCATCTTGTTGAGATTAAACGAGTTATAAAGTTGAATAAATGGTAAGAAATATATGATAAGAAAATATATTTAAAATTGTTATGTCATGGCAAAAACCATTCAATTGTAGCATTTTAGAATATAAGAAGCAATTACAACACATTAAAACTAGGGAAAGGTAAGAAGATAGACAACACGATTATAAGAAATAAAGAGTCTTTTGTGAGTTCGGCGTGGAATGCAAATGAAAAGTTTTAAAGTATTCTTCAAAAATTCTCAATACTCAATCAGTTACATTGATTATTCTCCAAAAAGGCATTTTTTCCAAAACTGGCAAACTTTTAAGGGACCAAAAACAGATGTACGTTGAAAGGAGAAGATGCACATTGAAAAGAATTAATTAAAACTATACTCGTCTTTCTGTAATTTTTTTTAATTGGAGTCCTTTCAACATTAATTTATTTTCAAAATTTATTATTATAACTTGCATCCAATATGTCGTTTCCAAATTAAATAATTTTCGATTACAAGTATTTTATATAAGTGCAATTATTTCAAATTCCAAAGTCAGAATTCAAGACATTTATTTCGGAATTATTTCCCGCAATTTTTGTACTTCCTAATTGCAGTTCCTTAAAAAAATAAAGCTCTCATGTTTGTATTGTTTTTAAATTCAAAAGTTAACTAATTGGAGTTATTTTTCATACATTATTTATTGTATACAGCACCGCCCAGCAGCATAAGGATGGCTGTTTTTTGACATTCGTTAAAATGTTAATAATTTCTAAGAATTAAGTGCATATAACATTTTTTCTCGTATCTCCATTCATTAACGATGATTGTGGTAACAAGAATGTCATATTCCTAAACTACTAGAATACTTTCCGCTAAAAAACGCTAGTTATTCGAAGCAGAAATTCTCATTAAATTTACCAGAAAAACTGATTAAAACTGAATTTATAATACTTTCAACCAGAATTATTAGTAAAAATATATATTTAACAATGTTTTTCTGGTTATTTCAACCACAAGTTTTATTCGAGTATTAGATCATTCCAGGAGAGATCAGAATAAATATATACTCGTAAAACAGGGTAAATATTACCAAGTTGTGAGGCTTGTGTATCAAACAAGAAGATATTTTGCATACATTATAAAAAGCTGTAATATTATAAAAAAATTGATTGAATCATCTGCAAATATCTTGAACATGGCATATCACATTCACGAGAAATTTATGCACAATATAACAGGTCCAAGATTCATTTATATGTCTAACATAACAGAAAGTGTTTCATTCTTGCGATATTTTTTGCAGGAGTGATAGGTACGTACTTGCAAACATTCGGCGGCCTTTAGAAAGGAACTGAGAGACTCTTGGGACACGTGTACTTCTCCACGGTACATGAATTCGAGAAGAGCTGCCATATTTTGAGCACTCGTGCCATCCAAGATGACGATGAGCCCTGCAGGAGAGGGTGGCATCCCTTCGAACAGTTCTTGAAAGTGCTTACTACATGCTGCAAGGATCAATCTGTGTGCTTTAAACGTGACCCCTAGAACAGAAGAAAAAGAATTCTATTTTTTATTTCAAAAGTATGGCAAAATAAAAGTATTATAATTCTATAGAATTTAAAAGAGTGTTCGAAAAAGCTTCAAAAAGGGTGAATAGACAAAAATTTTTGAAATCCAAAACAGCCTGGCACTGAAAAGTTTCATTTTGGGTCTCTAACAACCTGTGTGTGGATAAATATTCTGAACTTTCGTGAAGCCAAAATAAGTTTTAAAAAATCGGGAGAAAATCTCATTTTTAGAGAAACCTTTAAATCAAAATCAAAAACAGAAAATTCTTTCGTACTTAAGAATAGGTCGGGTAATTTTCAAAGTCGCAATCAAGCCTAAAATTTACACAATTCATGACGTTATATACTTCAATCCAAAGTTTGTACACTAAACTACATGATGCAAATGTGATACAAAGGATTTTATACAGTTCATTATAAAACTTAACTTTTTTGTAAGGCAATAAATTGTTCTAATTTCTAAAGTCGTCTGGTCACAGTGGGCCGATCACCATATTTTATTTTGCACAATATGAACAATGTAATTTTTCATGGAATTGCAAGAAAAAGTGTTCAGCATAGTTGATTTTTGTAAAAATATTATAAAAAAATGAATTTAGTACTCAGTTTGCGTTCCTTGAGCGATGAAAACCAGAATATGATGCTACCAGGCTTTTTAAGTATTTTAGCCTATATAAAATGATTTTTTAAATAATGAAGAATACTCAGTGTCTACTTTTCTTCTAATTACTGTTCACTTTTCGTGCTTTTTTTATATGTACTTCTTTCTAAAGTACAAGCTGGTACAAGCAAGCTTTCTTTTTCCAGAGGCTCAACAAAAATTAGAATTTGCAGAGCTTTCAGAATTTCTGTTGATCTTAAGGTATGCTCCCCGAAAGCTCTGAATATTGATCGACTTTTATCAAATTTTACACATGTTATGAGGAACTCAAAATGAAACTTCTTTTCTCCGAGGTTTGTTTGTAGAAAGCAAACATTATTTCTGCAATCAATGACTATTAATTTTGAAAAGTGTAAAGTTCAATTTGAAATCCTATAACATTATAAACATTTTGAATTGAAATTGATTCAATTGTAAAATGTTTCGGCTTTAAATGCATAAATTTTGAATTTCAGCGCTTCATTATAAATTAATTTTTTTTATTATTACCAATATTGATGAAATAGTTCGATCTCGACCACTCCACGCAGTGGAGCAATATGATGAAAAAATGTTCGAAAAACGATTTCGGCTACAATTTTTAACCGATTTCCTACACCAGACTTTCAATAATGTCTATCATAAAATCACATTCCACCAAAATTTTTCATCAATCACACTGAAAATTATGTTAACAAAAACATGAAAATAAGAGTAGACAAAATATTTTTTTATATAACTTCCTGCGTATAAAATCCAAAAACTTATAATTCAAAGTTTGACAAACACTTCACCACAACACTAATTGAACAAAAATCTAACCGTTACATCTGACCTTGAATTTTTGTCAAACTTTTTCTTCCCACTCCGGACGTAGAGAGCAGCACTTACAATTAGTGAATTTTCAATGACACCACCTACAGTCAACACGTGCATAATCGTACATAAATAATGAAAGAGAGATGAAACAATCGCTCGTTAGGAACACGTGCAGTATTTGTCATGGAACTTCTTCTCACGGTTTTTTTGTGATATGTAGGGATCGCAGGATGAATCGCGGGAATTCAGCGAGTAAAGAAAATGGTGGACCGTCTAACCCTTTTTTACGACACACCATAAAGAACGCTCGATCCTACAACGCAATGCGATGACAGTACGATACCCTTTTCTTGCAGCTCGTTGAATATGTAGGCCATCTTCGGACATGATCTACGTAATTTATACCTTGTCCAGCATAAAGCGAAATTGGTATAACGAAGGTAATACATATATTGTAGTACACAGGGGTCGGGGGTTAACATTCTCTTATTAGAATGCCCTCGACTCAATTACATATTATATCAGAAATTCGAGAAAAATATGGAGACTTGGTGATAGTGACCATAGTATGCGTGCGAAGGAGAATGATGACTTTGTGCCAAGAAATAGACGGTGATCTCCAGGTGTCGTTTACCACCTGTCCTTGGGCTGTGTCCACATGCTCAAATTAAGATCGGGGCTCGTTGACAACAGACACAAGAAGGAAGTGGATGCAATGACCTATATTTTTTCATTGCAAAAGCAACTCTTGACGTATGATTTATTCACGACCAAGCTATATTGAGAACAATTTAAAAGATAAAACCAATATTCATAGGAGAAAGGTATCCACAGAGAGCTGGAGAAGTTTAAACTCGTATAGATGTTTATTTCAAAATTAACCTGAAAAGTCCGATGCGTGGAAATTACATAAGTCTATAATCCTTTATATATAGTTAAAACTAGAAAGATGAAATATTTTTGATTAAGAAGTTAAGGGCCCTGGAAAGCATAGGGAAATCGTTTTTATAAGATCAAGGCCAAACGGATAAACCATTTTGTCTAATTTTTGCATACATAATCTAAACAGTACAAAGATTTGCCGTACAAGACGCTTTCTTCAGAAAAAATAATACACATGGTGTTTCTTTTATTTCGAGACATCAAAATAGCTCAAGAAATACTCATCTATCAAAAAAATGTCTGTAATAAAAACTTTTTATTTTCGAGGAGGAAAAGCGACCCCGCAAAAATTTACTCCACCCCTACCCCCTGGGGTCGGGGGGGGGGGGGGCTTTAAAATTTCAAATGGGAACATATATTTTTTATTGCAGATTCAGATTCTCCATTAAAAAATACGTAAGTTTTATTCAAAGAAATTTTTTCGATTCGCGCCAGACGGCGATGCATTTGCCCCTGGCCATAAAAAATTCCAATTTGAAATTTTTAATTTTTAAATATGAATTACTACACAGAATTAAATGCTGAATCTTTATTTTTTTCGATTTTCAAAAATATTTTATAGTTTTTAGAAGAATTGTTAATAACGCGTTTTTTCAGAAATCGATTTTCAGTTTAATTTTTGTCTTCAAGTCGCACTCAACACTATAGTTTTTGAAATTTTCTAATGAAATTTGAAGACGTGCATGGGAAGAAGTGCACGAAAGTATTCTTGAAATATTCATTAGAGTCAAAAATGTTTAATCTTGCTTCTTCAGTATTTTTTAAACTCCTGTTAATCTATCATTATTTAAAGTTCATTACAATATCGGAAAGTAATGCAATAGCCTAGAAAATAATTGTTTATTTCGCAGTAGATAAAAGTAGAAACTTTTGACTTTAATGAATATTTCAAGAATACTTTAGAGCAAATTTTCCTCAAATTTCATTGCAAAATTCCAAAAGCTATAGCGTTGAGCGCGAGTTGAAGACGAAAATTAAACTGAAAATCGATTTTTGAAAAACGCGTTTTATGCAATTCTTTCAAAAATTATGAAAGATTAAAATTTTCCGAAAAAATGAAGATGCAGCTTTTGATTCCATATAGAAATCCATACTTAATAAATTAAAAATTCGATTTTGAATTTTTGATGTGCGCTGTTATTGCATAGGGATCCTTATTTATTTCGATTATTAAATAAAATAAATAATTTTTTCCGAAAAAAAAACAATCTTTATACTCTTTAGATTATGTATGCAAAAAAGTAGACAAAATGTTTCATCCATTTGGCCTTAATCTTGTAAATACGACTTCCCTATGCTTTCCAGGGCCCTTGTTGAAAACAGTGATATTTGAGGTATGCATTGTATACTCTGAAGATACACGGGTAGTCACGCTTTCCATACACTTTTCAATTCCGGAATAAAAACCCTTTTTCCACGAGAGAAGGCGAGCCGGAAACTAGCCAAAGTCGAGAAATAATTAATTCTAACAATATTAACAATTTGAAAACAATTATTCTGATAGATAAATACACTCAATTCTGGATTTATGTCTAATATCGGGTATGGTCTCGATGGCCGTGACTCGGTTCCAAGAATTTATATGATGTAAACAGTCAGGGGGAACTGCGTAACTCCGCTGAGCTCGCGTGCGTCTCTCTTGGCCCCTCGGACCCCGTATCAACGAATGAGAGGCGGCGGCAACCCTCTCACTCGACGTCTTGGACCCCTCATCAACTAGTGCGAGCTTGCAGACATTCTAGGAAGGACATAAACCCAGGTAACTTCAATTCAGAGTTGAGTGTACATACATTTCCCTTCAACTGAACCAGTCATATAAAAAAAAATCATTTTTCCATCTCAATGCTGCACTGAAAAAAGATCTCCTAAAAAGAAGTCCTATAGAAAAAAGTTATTTCGCACATCAGGATAGTAATTTTTTGACACACCCTGTGAAATAAAATATTTTAAGAAACATTTTTAAAAAATATTCATTAAACAAACTACATTTGGTTGACTTGAAAAATGTTTGGTCAAGTGAACAGAATTTGTGTCAAGTTGACCAAACCCTTCGTTTTAATCAACCAAAGTTTATGGTTGATTCATTTTGTTCATTTTACAAAATATTTTGTTGACTTCATCGAATATTTTGTAAATTTGACCTAATGTTGTGGTTAAATCAACCAAAACTTTTGATGGAATTAGCCAAATTTTATTAACCAACATTTTTTGTTGTACCCGAGGTTTGATCAACCAAATATTTTGTTGTCCATATATGAACTACATTTTGTTGATTCCACTAAATATTTTTGCGAGTGGCGCTTAAACTTCTCATTTCCTTTCACCTATCAAAGGATACTATAGTGGAGTTCTAGTGCATTTTCTTTCTTACTAAGCAGATTAATCGACTCCTTAAATTACGTATGTTGATGTATCACTCGTCAGCATTCAAGAGTGACCTAAAAATAAGCACTTATGTAGACAAAATGACTATAATCGAATAATCTTCTTTCATGATCCCTTAGAACTTTCTTCGATAATTTCAATATTAAGTTCAGCAAGATCTGATAATAAATATCTTCAATTGTAAGGTCGGCACGATTGAAAGATGACTTGATGAAGATAAGGAGAATGACGTACGCATTTGCAAATGTGCGACTGCTGGTGAGTGAAACATGTGTGCAGTAGAATATTGCCCTCGCCCGGAATAAACGAAGAATATTATGTCATGTGGCACTGCACGCGCAAGATATGTACAAGACCTTGGTGTGCAGAGGCCAATGACCGTGCGTTGTGTAGGCGTTTCGCACACTCTCTTCCTGGTGTCGCAGCTATAGAAGCCCACACGCACCAAGTTCGACCAAAAGGCGTGCAGGTACAAAATTACCAGACGACTTATAGGCCGTTGACCAATTAACGAGGGCAACACAAATGTGAAGAAAAAATCCAATTTTAGAAGGTATTCGATTTTTTTAAATGTCAAAAAATATCTTTTACAATTGTGGCAATTTTTATTTTGACTTTAGTTACAATCTTAGGTTAGTACTCGAAATAGACAGTCGATAGATCGATAGATCGCAGGGGGCATGGGGCCCAACGTAAGAGAGGAGATGGTGAGAGATGAGGGCACAGAGATGCAATACTCGAGTGATGGCCTTACCGAGAAAACGGTTTTATGAACTCATCTCGCGTAACTGAGCCGCCCGTTCTTGTACCGGCTTCACGGTTGTTCACGCTTGACTGCTTCTGCCCCCCCCCCCTGAGCGTCCCTTGACGCCCTATACTGAAGCTCTTCGCAAGGAAAGTCAGTGCCGTATCAGAAGTTGTTTACATCGCAACTCTCTGAGCTTATACTTTTGTACGTGTGCCAATTTCAGTGACTACATGTGCGGTTCTGAGTATTTACTCTCTCGTCGCTTTAAATCCTGTTGAAACTAGACTTAGGGGCATGTGACACAGTCAAATTCCTACATTACCGACCTCTTTTTTCGGTGTACCAAATTTTTTTTGAACCATAGAAC
>JAUMHM010000005.1:46894072-46907975 GCA_032362435.1 Melikaiella ostensackeni
ATATATTATACGGCGAGCGCAGAAAATCGTGCGCGAATATTATGATGAGAATGTATTCCTTAAGGCCGATAGAGCCTCAAGTAAAGAAATTTCCTTTTTCATTTGAAATCAAATACAAATTTAGTAATTTGTACATAAAAAACATATAACACAGAGCGCGAAGCGCGAGATCCACATGTTTCGGAGCGCGAAGCGCGACGCCCGAATCGCGCACCCTGGGCGCGCTCAAACTTACGAGCGAAGCGAGCTGCGCGCGAAGCGTGCGATGAGAATGTGCCCGCAAAGCGGGCAGATTTTTTTGCTTGAATTCGTGCGACTTTAGAGTGACAACGTTCTGTACGAAAAAAACACGAAATCCGTACTTTTTTAGTAAGGCTTTTTTGCGTTTTATCTGTTTGAAGTCAGGCGAAACGCGCATGCGTGTCTCGCCTAGTGTCAAAACGCAAAAAAGTCATACCCAAAGAGCACGGATTTCATGCGATTTTCGTACTGAGCATTGCCATACCGAAATAGCACTGTTTAATGCGAAACTGCCTCGCTTCTTGTACCTATATCGCATCAAATATTCGCTTGCGAAAATGGTAATAGCGTCGCATGCGAAATTCGGAACAGACCTTTCTCGGCGTGGAAGTTAAAAATGAGCTGAAAAAAAATTTAAATCCTACAATTATTTTTGCTCACTCCTTTTTCGCGATTTCATTCAATGAAAATTCACTATGGAAATCAGTGCAAATTTTACTGAAATTCAGGTGTACCACTGATTCATCTAATCAAAAACAACTACGATTTTTACTAAAAGGTCAATGAAAAATTCTCTTCCTTTTAGACTGGGTGAATCAGTGAAACACAACTCTATTTCATTGAAATTTACACTGATACCCTGTAGATTTTCACTTATTACAATCACGAAAAAAAAATCAATGATTCTAGGCGAAATTTCACATTTCCGAAATAATTTTTTTTTCAACACAAATGTTATAACACCCTGTAAACCAGATTTATTTGAAGACTTCACTTCAGTACTAGATTAATTGCACTTTACTTCAAAAGGAGACAATAAATTGAATAAACAGTTAGTTGGTATCGCATTGAAGTTTACAATATGAAGTTATCTCGATCAAAAAGAAGACAGTTTGAGTTTAAATTAATACCTCTGGAAAAGAAGACGGTAAATAAAAAGTAAAATTTACTATGAATTTTCTTTAAACTGTCAAGACATTTAATCCTCCATTCGTTAAAAAGGAGACAATAACTTCAAAACAATATTTTCAATTTTAATTGAAAGTGTAACAAACCTAATTCAAAACGAGTTTACGCTTAACGGTAAAATTATATTAATCACAACAACAATAAGCTCCGTGATAGTAAAATAATGGTATGAAACTGAATCGAAGAGTGGCATAAATGGTTTCTTTTATCATAAATTGGATAAGATTAAGAGGTTTCATTTGTTGGAATACAATACACTTGTATGATATTTGTATACTTATTTTAGTTGTATTTAAAAAATGTTATGAGAATCGACAAAATTTAATTTTGTATTTCATAGATTCGTACGAACAATAGAAAACGAGTTCCTAATATAAATAAGAAAAATTCTAGCATTTATTAGGCTCGCGTGTATTTTATGATATCAGGATGAAGACTTTTGAGAATAAAAGCACCTATACTAAATTTATTTCAAGGAATGAAATACGAATTTCTACTTCAAACACACGAATTTTGTTAGTCCTCTCCATATGGAATATTTGAATTTTTTGTTGTTGAGAATTTTGTTGTTTTCTTTTAAACTACCCTAACGTATTAGATAGATAGTTAAAAGTCCGTGCAAATGCCTAAGAGAAAGTACAAGTTCAATATTATACGTTGAAGTAGAAAATGCTGGATTTAGTTCGACATAAAATAACTGCAAGTGAACGGGTGCACGCATAGTCATCCGAGAGTAGAAGCGGAAGTTTCAGCCAGACAGAAGTGCGAAGTAGTGCAAATCTCGTGTGGTCAGACTTTCGCATGCGAATTCGCACATCACTGCACAGCGTGCAAAACCGTGTATTCTTTTGGTCAAAAAAAAAAGAAGAAATCACGAGAACAATGCAAAAGCTTTCATAAATATAAACCTTCCTTCAAATTAGTATAATTAATTTTTAGACGATGCAACTTTGTTCGAAGTATGTACTAAAAGGTATGTTTATGGTTACAAAAAAATCAACTTGAATTTAATTATATGATCTCAAATCAGCATTAAGAGAAAATGCCGTGCAATGAAACTATTAAACATAAAGTTCACTTACCCTCACAGAAAAGGGTGACATCCGTCAGACTCTCACTTTTGAAGAGGTTTGAGAAAGCTGTAGCCAAGTTATTGCCGAAACTGTTCCATTTAAGGCAGAATTGCTGTTGTTGAGAGTCCATGATGCCACCCCTTGGCCCAACCCCGTGACCTTCACCACCCCTGTCACTGCCACCTTCTAGTATAGACTTCTCTCCTCTTTCGCACCCGTTCCCAACTGTTCCTCCAGCTGAAAATAATTCATGATCGTTCAAATTATGTTAGTAACATTAATACATCAATAGATAATTAACCTGTCACTCTATAAATCGGAAGTAGTAGAAAACTTACTAATGGAAATAGTGCGAAGTCGCTTACCAGTTCGTTTAAGCACTTCTACTAATTCCTAGTAAAAATCTGCTAATTTATTAATTAGTAGTTCAATTTCCACTGATTTGTTTGTTAACAAAATGGTAACTAAATCATAATTAGTAGAAATACAACTAATACTCATTGGTAAACGACTTCTCGCTATCTCAATTAGTAGTTTTCTACTAATTCATATTTAGAGAGCAGGGTGCAAATATCTGCTGATTTTACAGAATCATCAATGACTAGTCGACAAATAGTCCCTAACTGATTTAATTACTGAAATTGGACTGAATTTTAGTGTCTTTTTACTAAAAAATTAGTTAGATTATAACTGAATGAAGCAGTGACTATTTTTTACTTTTCAAATGGTCATTTTTAACTAATTCACATTTCAAAAGCACCATAATTATGCAGGCAATTAATTATAAAGAAAAATATATCACCGAGTAGCTTTCTCTATGAGCTAAAAGTTTTAAAAAATGTTAATTCTAAAACTTTTTTATCACTACTTCAAAGGGGCGCATACACCTATTTTCGTATCAAATAAATATTAAATTAGCACTTCATCACTAACAAAAGGTATTTCGGACTTTGTTCACTGATCAAGAGATACACTTTACTTACCCTCTACACGCAAAAAAAGATCCATAAAATCATAGACAGGTCGATACTTACACGGACATTGGACCACATGACTTATAAGTAGATTTTACAAGAATTGCAGTTGAATCAACTAAATTTAGATTTTTACATTAATTTATCAATTTTACTGGAAGTTAGATGAAATATAAACATAATCAGTTGATTTAACTGAACTTCTTGTAAAATCTACTGAAAAGTCATCTTGTCCATATAAGTACCGAACTGTCCGAAAATTTTACGGATCTTTTTTCTGCATGTACGTTTTAATCAGTGCTCTCTGAGGTTTAATCAGTGAGAACTATGTCACTGAATGAAATCAGTAAGAATTGTCACTGAATAATTAGTATAACACCACTGATAAATCTGTGAAGTTTTTACTAATTTGACTCAGTAACATACTTTTCACTGATGTTAATTTAGAATGTGAAATTTCACTAAGAATCAGGGGCGCCCCCTTAGTAGTTTTTTCTAATTCAGATTCAGAGAGTGACTATAGATTCCATTTAACAGTTACTAATTTTCAGTAAGTTTTACTGATTACAATACACTCAACTCCCCGTTCAAGTCCAGTATCTGGCATTGCCTACTTTGATCGTGAGGCTCTTCCAAGAATTTTACGATGTAAACAGTCAGGGGGAACTGCGTAACTCCGCTGAGCTCGCGCGCCTCTCTCTCGGCCCCTCGGATCACCCCACCCACGAATGCGAGGCCGGCGGCAATCCTCTCTCTCGCCGTCTTCGACCTCTTATCAACGAGAGAGAGAGAGCTCACAGACATTTTAGGAAGGACTTAAGCCAAGGTGCCTTTAATCAGGAGTTAAGTGTATCCACAAGTACATCGCTGTTTCCCAGTAAAATTACACTTATATTCAGTGAATTTTCACAGATTCGAATTTATACGTTATTGAAGAACCGAAATTTTCCATAAGAAATACATCAAAATGGCAAACTTGAGATTTTAAAAATTGTAACCTAAGAAAGAATCTATAAAAATGCGTCCAGCTCAGTGCTGAAAATATCAACACGAACCACTCTCTTATCCAACCTTTTCACGCTTACGTGACATTTAGATATAAAGTTGCAAAAAAACTCGCATTACGGCTTCTTCTTACTGTTTTGAACTACTCTAACTTCTTAAATATCAATCCTTAAATTTGAATTATGTATGTACCATTAGAGAGGCCGTGCGAAATAGTGACTGGAGGTTTCTTGTGGATTTTCACATTCCAGCTTCAGTAAATTATGCACATGTATGCTCGAAAGATGTATGATGCGAAAATCTAGCGTTCTTGAGCAAATTGTGTATCCAACGGTATTTCGATTTAGCGCTCCATACAGGCGTTAGAATTCATAAAGCGCCTTTCTAAAGAACCAAAGTTTGCGGTCTACTGACTTCGTGAAATCTGTGAGTGCAAATTTAGATGGAAGTAACGGGCAAACACCCCTACTCACAGAAAAACCTTCTACCTAAGTAATTTCAATGCGAAGAATTAAATTACATAGAATTCCAAGAAACGTTAGATTGACCATTTCAAATCGTATAATTGTTCGATCCAATTTCTACATTAATAAATCTTAAAGTTTGAATTAGAAAATTTACGAACATATATTCTGTAGAAATTTCAGGCCCTTTCAAAAAAATAATATGCCGGATTTTTTATTTAAAAAATGATCAGTTACTGAAGTTTCCGTGAGAAGCGTCACTGAAGTTTCAAATACTTCTACTAATGATGAACCACTGAAATATGACTGGAATTTCACTGAGTAGTCGCTGAGTTCTCAGTAAATTTTTACTGACTGAACTGAATTTAGACTTTTAGAGAGTATGGAGCATAAGCCAAGTTCACTTATTAATCAATGAAACCCGTTATTCACTTGAATTTAGAGAATATTTCTGAAAATTTCTCTCTAAATTATATAATATTGTATAAAATCACTGGCAATCAGTGTGAATGCTGCTTCAGTCAGAAATTGATCTTCAAGATTGAATTATAATGAAAAGTGAACCACTGATTTGCTTTGGAAAAATTAGAAATAATCATTAGTCATTTTCAGCGGCGGACTCGGCGCCTTGGGGCGCGGGTGGAAACAGGTTCTTAATATACGGCAACTAATTAACAAAAAATAATAATAAAGCAGTTTCTTTATTTTCCTGTTATTTATCAGTGACATTCTACATTTAGTTCATTTTCAACTAAATTTCGAAGCAAATTTTTTGAACCAAGTGGAAATTTTTACTAAAGTGAATTAGTGGCTCATTTTTCACTAAAAAGTGGTATAAACTTCCGGTGCTTCAATTTTGAAAACTTGAATTGAAACTATGTAATTATTCAGTTTTCAATATTAAAACTGTTCAATTTTTCAACATTTTGGAAAGTTTTTAGTTTAAAATAACTCAATCTTGAAGCGTTGTTTTTTAAAAATTTATTTAGTTTTAAAAGTTTTTTACCTAAATTTTATCAATTTTTGACTTTTCAATTAAACATTTTTTACGGTGAGCTTGAAATTGTTTATACTTAATTTTGAGAAGCTTGAAATTTACGCTTGTCAATAATTCTGAAACTTTAAAAGTACTTAAGTTTGATTGATTGAATTTGAAATTATTCAGTTTTGAACGCTTCACTCAAAATCAAATGTTCTTGAACAAATTGGAAAATATTTTGATACTGGTTCATTAAAGATTTGTGATTGGTAATTATTATTAAAGAAAATTTGTTTTCATTCCTCTCAAAATTTATGAACTTTTCTATATGACTTCAATAACATTTTCACACAGAAATAGAATAGTAGGTAAATCAGTCGAATATTATTAATATATTCTGCACAGAATTTTCCAGTGAAAAGTTTAAAGTCATAATTATTCATTTACACTTAAGATTAAGGCTTGTTTTTCATTATTTTCGGGAGACTTTTTACCATTAATCATTCACAAAGTTATTTTAGGGGACAAAATTAGATAGAAGAAATATGTTTATACTGAGTTTATCATATACGATAATTGAAAAGAAGATTTACAACATATACATAAGTGATACCAGAGATTAACTAATTCTTAAGTTAACTCTGACTAAGGCAAATATTAGGTGGTAACAATTATGAGTCTATTGAGATTTGAGCTACACAAAGTATAACCTATAAAAGTACGTTATATATCATATGTATTGTCAAATTTTTTAGACTGTTGATAGATAGTAGTAGAATGCAGTAATTGATAAACATAAAAAGATAATGAGAAATCTGTTATCACACAATCACCGCTAAAAACACTGATAAAAACTAATGCTGGCAAGTACATTTCATTACCGAAAAAATGCGGCTCTTTTTACCAAAATTTCGGTACAAATAGCCCCTTTTCCAGGTCCGACTATTCGTACCGAAAAAGGCCGGCTATTCGTACCGAAATTCCAGTACACGTAACCACGGCCTAAACGAAAAGTATATGAGTCTAAAATTCGGAAAGTTTACATATACGAGTATGTTTTAATTGTCAAGTGATGTCTTTTATCTGCCTTTATTTTCCTTTGAATATTAGATTTTAATGAAAGAATACAATTTTGAGTAAAATGCAAGTATATAACGAAATTAATTTGGTAGCCTTAATTTTACTGGATGTATAGTGTTTACTTGTTTTAAAATGCAATTTAATATTCAAAACAGTTTTTAAGGCTTTCTCTTCTATAAAATCTAGCGATAGAAAAAAGGCAATGACTAGCGTTACGGAATTTTCCGTAAGACTAACCGGCCAAGTATGGCGCTAGGGCTAGAGTTACGGAAAATTCCGCAACAGTAGACAGTTCCTAGAAAAAACGGAAGACCTTATCCTAACCTCGATATCAACAATCTCGTTGAAACTTTACTTCAGAAACTCATAATCCTCTGATATATGCTCAGTATTTGTTCTTTAAAAAAATGCAACGTACCGGCGTTCATCAATTAGGTGAGAAGTGAGAAGTACGAAGGTTTCGAAAGCAGTTTTGGTTATTTACTCGTGCTCCTCATTCATGAGTCATTGTCAACACTGATGCTTGCCGCGCGTGGACGTCTTTCGCACAAGGTCGATCAAGCTCTTGATTCGTGATGCAATCGAATTTTACACATCGATTTCAAAAATGTCATTACATACGTATCAGCCGCAATTTCTGATCACCTGCACTCATCACCCCGTCGACAAATCACTATTCTTGCGATAGAATACACGCAACCCAAACTTCCCGGTACTTTCAAATTTTAATTTATTCTCAAAACTTGCAATTTGTCACTTATTCAATTCCATCACACATCCATCCTGTCAATTATTTAGTGGCCTAGTATTACTCTTCCTGATAGATCATCGATCCACTCACAAGCGCACCAAATCTAAAAAAAAAAACTCTCAAGCGCCACTTCCTCGAGCACTAGCAACAAAACAATACGAGAAGTTGTGTCATCTAATCCGGACCCTCGAAACTTCCAAAACCGGTACCACGCGAAAAGTTGCAACCACAAAATGTTTTAAGTCACTAATCGCGATTTCTCGTCAAGGACTGATTGCACGGCACGTGTCGACCGTAGAAATCGAAAGTTGAAATCTAAAAGCTGAAAACGTCGAAAGTATCGTACCGAGGAAAAATGCGTATATGGGTCATCGGTTCCGATGCAAATGCGGTTGGCCGAAATAGTAGGAGTTTACGGGGTGGTGGGGGCAAGAGAGGAGGGGGGATAGATTGCCTAAGGTTACGATTGCCGAATCTCGGTACGCACGCTGTGCAACTGTGTTGAGCCATGTCCCTCGACTCTCCTCCTAACTCCACTCTCTCACGCTCTTGCCCCCCCTCTAATGCTCCTTAGATCTCCCATCCCTGCTACTTTTCTAATATAACACGTGCCAGGGCCGACGAACGCAACTCGGAGACCACATACCGAAAATCGGCGGAACAAGGTCTTCTTTGTTCTTGACTCCTTTCTTATTACGTCTTAACTTAGGCCGCAGATGCAGTGGGTTTCTGCAATTAATTTGACTTGATTGGGACCAAAAGTGCGTGTTGCAGAAATAGCAAAAGAACTAGAGAAGGGGCAATCATTACCAAATTATGTTGAATTTAATTAAATTCCCTTGAACTCATTAGACTCTTATTTTTCACTGCAATTCATTGACTTTCAAGTTACTGAATTACTTCAATTTATTTAAATGCTCTTTCAATTCTCTCAAAGGCAGCAAAAGGTTAGAATTCACTAATTCACTGCAAGGAAACTAAATCTCCCTGAATTCAGTATGATTCACAGCAATTCCCTTAAATTCAATTAAACTCAGAATACTGTGTGATTTTACATAAATGAGCTTTGAATTCTCTTCGAATTCCCTTGAATTCAAAGAGATATGAAACTGAAGTTTGCAACGCTTATGTGCAACGAAAAATATAAAAATGTTCTTACCTAAAATCTAACGCATGAATTTTGTAGATTTCGATGCCAAATGATTGTGAAAAAAGTTTCATCCCCCTAGCTGCCGAGGAAAGCAGTCGGTTCCAATCCCAAAATTTGAAAAATCGATAAAATAATTCTAACATCTATGAAATTCATGCCTCAGATTTCAGGTATGAAACTTGGAACACATTTTGGAATTTTTTATTGATTTTTGAGACTTAGGGGTTGAAAACGACTGCTTTTCCCTGCAGCGAGGGGGATGAAACTTTTTTTTAAAATTACTTTTCCATCGAAATCTAGAAAATTCATGTCTCAGATTTGAGGTAAGAAACATGGAACACATTTTAGAATTTTTTTTATCAATTTTTGAGATTTAGGGGTTGAAAACGACAGCTTTTCCCGGCAAGTATGAGGATGAAACTCTTTTTTTCAATTAGTTACCCTCGAAATTGTTACGTCACGAGTTTAATCGTGACGGCGAGAGGGGTAAGAAATCGTAATTCCTCGTTGTAATTTGAAAGAAATATACAGCCCCCCCCCCCGGCAAAAAGACCAGGAGACATGGGACTGGCCAAGTCTAAAGGGTTGAAACCCACCTTACTTTAGTTTTTCCTATTATGTAAAATAACAATTGGAATAATGGGGTAAGGAATTAGATCATTTATGTGAAAGTGAAGAGAGCAATAATAATCAGGTTAAATAATCAGTTATATTTAAGATAGTTACTTACATACAATATTTATGTTGTCGTCCAAGAGAATTAAGGATAGTTTGGCACGGAGGAAATTACTATTTTTCTATAATAAATAATTCAAAACTTGATAGTGACTTGCATCTCTTATCTAAAGTGAGTTTGACAGAAATTATTATGTTATTCGAAACGCGCGTTTTCTGACTCGATGGGTCTACGAATAACGAAAGGTTGAACCTACAAAACCGCACTTAAGAATTGAAATCTAGTCTGCTCACAAAGTAGAAGAGAAGATTCAAGTTTGAACTTGGAAAAGAGACTGTTTACAGCACTCCAGAAATTCGCAAAGGACCCCTGAGTCACTCGAGGAACACCAACCCCACTATTGCAAACTGGCCCAAAAGGGCGGAGACCATTAGGCGGAGGTGGTACGAAAAAAGAGTAGGAGTAAGAAGAGAGACAAGATGTGCCCTCAACATTTTAGGTAAAATAATCCGGAGTAATTCATTGGTACTACGACTACGACTACGTGTGATTAAGGGATGGAAACATATGGAAAAGAAGGCTATAGGAAAAACAAGTGATTAGTGAAGAATGTCCTCGAATGTTCCAAAGATTCTTCTAGAATATTCTCCAACACCTATGACTATTTAAGCTACATCATTTAAGCTATGATAAAATATAAAAATATGATAAAATCTAAATATAATGAGCGTGAAAATTAGGACGACATTTATACTAAGACACACACACAGAGAACGTATCAACTGAAACAGTAATTATAACAGAGTAACTTAAATTCTTTTCCCTACATGTGATATTTACATGTATAAAAAAAAAGATAATTGAGTTCAAAACATCCTGAGACATCATCAAATCTACAAAATCCATGCCTCAAATTTTAGACAAAAAACTTGGAACACATTTTACAACTTTTTTATCGATTTTTGAGACTCAAGGGTTGAAAATGACAGCTTTTTCCGGCAGCGAGGGGGATGAAACTTTTTTGAAATTATTTACCATCGAAATTTACAAAATTTATACTTTAGATTTTATACAAAAAACTTGGAACACATTTTAGAATTTTTTTTATCGATTTTTGAGACTTATGGGTTGAAAACGACTGCTTTCCTCGGCAGTAAGGGGATGAAACTTTTTTTAAAGTAATTTGACATCGACATCTGCAAAACTCATGCCTCATATTTTAGCTAAGGTCATTCTTCATTTCCTTTTTCACATAAACGTTGAAAACTTCAGTTTCATAGTGAGATTGACTCTGTTTGGATTCCCTACTTCTCCATGCACTCACTTCAATACAGACTAATTTATTCTCATTCAGTTCACTGCAATTTCCTTGAATTAAATCGAAAACAGATTAAAACTAGCTTGCAGTAAAAATTAACTTTCATAAGAACCTGATTCGTTCAGAATGAGAACCTCACTCGGAAGAATATCTGGTTGAATCAACAAAACTTTGGTTGGTTGACCCATAACATATGATTATTATATGGACAACAAAATAATTGATTAAACCAGCAAAAATGTTTGATCAGTAAAATTTGGTTGATTTCACCAGAAGTTTCGGTTGATTCAACTAAGTATAAATAATTTGGTCGATTTAACCAAAATATTCGTTTAAATCGACAAACTGGTGAATTAAACCAAATATTTCGTAAAATTAACAAAACAAATCGAACCAAAAAATTCGGGCGATTAAAGCCTAGATTGCTTGCCAGGTCTGGGCCTAGCTTAGGCCACGAAAGAATTTTCGCACAGACTGGAGCCTTTTGAACAAAATTAGGCTTTTATTAGGGCTTTTATGAAAGTTCACTTTTATGCATGTTTTCAGTTTTTTGGATAAACTGAAGTAATTTCTGAACTCAAACAAATGTGATTTTAAAAAAAAAACGCAGAATTCTGATACAGACATTTCATAAAACAGCATTCCATTCTCGCAACCGAGTTTTTTTGTGGTTAGGATCGATTAGAATCCTCACGTCAGTCCGAGACCTGTCACTTACTGTCATTGTGAACTTCGTTATTTAGGCCGTCGCACGGTCGGTAATTCTCCAAATTTAGTTTTTCATTAAAAAATTTTTTCCAACTGCAAATAATTAGGACCATAAAAACTTTCCTTAGTGCCGTTTATGTCGAGAAATTTTTTTTTACAAATTTCCACCTAAATGATGTATACAAACGTAAGTTACCGTTTTCTTTTTAATTTCCCAAAGTTTCAGAGCGATATTTTATTTACAGAAAGAGTGGATCGTTCTAAAAATAAAGATTAAAAATCGAGCTTTAGTTTGATCCCGTGACTCCTGTTAGACATGCCCTTAATGTATTTGATTAATTTAAACTAATTCTGCAAGAAGCCTTGTCCATTACACCAACCACATTTCATTTGTACGAACGCACTTTCTCATTTATATGAAGAAATAACTTCCCTAATATTATGAATAAGAGAGGGGGCATGAAATTAGCTTCTTTCTTAAAGATTAAGCTTCAGTTTTCCATAAACGAAAATGACTTTCAACCTTTTTGTGCGATGTCGAAGTAGAAAATTTTGGGACAAACTTTACGAACTAATTACAATTTTTCTATACATTCCACGCGATTTTGATAAATTTCACTAGATTCTAGAATAATTTTTAAACAAAACACGTAATTTTCAGAATTCTATCGTATAAAATATAAAGATAACATTTGTTTAACTATTTAAAAATGTAAAATGGACCCTCTATTATAATGACGTTTCGCTTGTATCAGAGGCGAATTTACCGCCTGTATTGTCATTCTATGCATGACAAACTATTGTCCGACTTAGTTTTCGTCACAGTTGTAGAATTTTTATTGAGCCTGCGGAAGCATTAGGAAATGAATTTCATTATAGAAGCGTCAACAATTTGTACCATTTTCAATTACACACAAAAAAGCCCGTTTAATTTAACTAAAATTCTGGTTGAATATATGCCACATTCTGGTTAATTTAACTAGTTCCGTATCCTCTCGGAACATGTATGAAAGTTCACTGAGAATCCATGACATTTCACTGAAATTTCAGTCATATCTCAATGGTTTTCAGTAGAAAAAGTTACCACAGAATTTCAGTGACGCTTCTAAATGAAAATCCAATGGGAAACTTTTTTCGACTGGAAAGTCAGAGAAAAACTACTGAAGTTTTAGTGAATTTTCATTAACTCAAATAGCCAGAAGTTCCAAACGTTCTTGCTATATAATTTAGCAGGTGTAACTTAATCTATTTTGTAGCCAGAGGAAATATTGGTTGCCTCAAGAGACTCTGCATTTGAAACTTTCACGCGCGTTAGGCAATCGATGAACTCATGTCAGATGAATAAAAAATTCAGATTTAAGCACAATACACATAGCCAATTATTAACTCGCTAACAACCATGTTTAAAAATTTGTGTACACCATCAATTTCTTAATTTAATATTAAAAACCGTTTTTGGGTGACTTTGCGAACTAATAAATTAACAACTTAGATATTTTTCGACCGATTGTGGATTTTGAAATGATTTTGGAAGGAGAAAGAATAGTACTTTTAACAAAATATATATACTGTTCTGTTCGTCGAACAAAAATATTTTGAGACTTTTTCGAGAGAATCTGAAATTTGCACCTTTTTCTCATTGAAATGCTCCAAAAATTGTCGAAGTTATTGAACTTATCATAAATTTTGTAGAATCATCTCGAGCATACTTTAGAAGCATTATATACTTTTTCATCATTTACTTCGAAAAGAATAAAAATGAAACTTATTGCAAGAATTGACTTATTTTACTTACACGTTGATAATGATGTTTGTTAAAATTTATTTCTTTTGATGTAATGGTAATCGATTGAAAAAACGTCACTCACATTGAGTCATTAAACAGAAACTAAGTTTCTGGTGAGTGACTCAGTATGGATGAGTTTCATTTCTCTCTGCAAAAACTTTCTGAAGAACAAGAAAAGTACCGATTACGTTGAAGTGGTGAATGAATTTCTAGAAGCTTATGGAGAAATGGGATGCAGAATGACCAAAAAATTAATTTTCTGCATTCTCATTTGGAATTCTTCCCAGAAAATCTTGGCCAATTCAGTGATGAACAAGGTGAAAGATTTCATCAAGAAATATCAGCAATCGAAAAGCATTTCAAAGGGAAAAGCTAGATTAGAATGCTAGAAAATTACTGTTGGTCACTCGTACGTTAAACTAACGATTCGTCTTACAAACGCAGAAGATCGAGTAAACTTTTTAGCGATTGTAAAAATCTAACACGAAGTATGAAACAAATACATATGTATATTTCAATGAAAATGTATCTATTCTTTCTTAAAATTGTCTTTTCTTCCCTGCCTAGGGCTGACTTTTACAGACACTGCTTCCTCCAAAGTGATTGTTGTGTCTTAATAATACAAAATTAGTTTTTAAAACTTTAATATTTCCCTTTACAGTGTTGTATTTCGTCACTAACGAATAGATTCTTGGGACTTTCCCACATAACGAAACCATCTGCCAAAAAT
>JAUMHM010000005.1:46915020-46932083 GCA_032362435.1 Melikaiella ostensackeni
ATATCGCGATCTTGAAAGCGGAACTTTTTGCGAAAACTATGTAGAACTATAGAACTCTTCACCCTTTAGCTGAAAATTTCCTAGAACCATAGAACTATCACTGATGAGCATGGAACTCTTAGAAAATTTCGATTTTTTAAAATTGGGGATGCCTACTTTCTGGGATCGGGCTGACCCTTAACGTTCGGAGACCCTTGATTTACCGCCAAGGTCATTGAAGGCCATGTCCGAGACCGGCGGTATATCAAGATTCCAGTGCATTTATTATGGAGCTGAGGGACCTCTCAGCAACAAATTATATAATATGATATTTCGAATGTGCGACGATAATATCTTCAACACAGAAAACTATTGGTGTGAAAGCTGTTGCATCTCATTTTGAACAATGAAAATTTTCATTGTGCCTTCATTTACTCACAAGTCTTAAAAATGTTGCAACTCAAAACTACACCGAATTCGGCGTACTTCTGAGGATTGGCGATTTACAGTAAGATGGGATATGAAAAATGCGGACAAAAAAACCTGCGTGACAGATATAAGACGGTTCTATTTTACGTTGTGCATAGAACTAATTGATTTCCCATTACAAATTTAAGTTTTATATGCAAGACACGATAAAATATTTATAGTTATTATAATTCTCAATTCAAAAGGAATAATGACAGCAATATTGAAGTTAAATTGACAGTGGTGAAAATAAAATGAAATCAAAATTCATCACATTCAAAATCAAAACCTATAACAAAAAGTCAAAAAATCGGAATCAATCAAAATGGACTTGATATCATACACAAAGCAACTCAAAACTGATTTTCATACGGACTTACCGGAAATGTATTCTATGTTTGCATGGAGCAGTCGACTTAAGCTTCACAGAAATCATAAATATTAGACACCATGTACTGGCAATCAACTGTAAAAACATGTACTTCAAGTTCTGAACGTTCAAATAAACGAAATTTTTTTACTGATGCCTTTATAAACTAAAAACAGTGCGAAAATGTTTGTTCATTTACCTTTGGAATAAAAGATTATCAAAAGAAACTTATAATGCATTATTTCAAATTGTAGTTGGAAAAATATTTATGGATAAAATAGAAGTGGAAAAAATATTTCGTTCATTTGAGCGTTCACAACTTCAAGTACATTGTAAAAACCCAAGTTTAATAGATATCCAATATATTCTGTATTCAGATTTTTTTACGAAATATCACTTTATATATAGTCAACGAAGATTACCGCAAAATAAAATGAAAAGTTCACAGGAAAAACAAAAGGTAAAAAGCGATTCAGGTAAAAATGCCGAGATTACCCCTAGCATTTTTACCTGGATCACTTTTTGCCCTTTATTTTCTTTGTGCTATTATTCTATTTTCTGCTCACTTAAATTATTTTTTGTAGGAAAAAATTAAACCATAGATAACGCGTGAAAAAAAGTCGGGTTACGTAATTATTTAAATTTCATGCAGATTTCAAGGTTCTGGAACAATTTTATATCACTGCAATAAAATTTTACTGTGAATGATAATAACGTGCAACATTTCATAATTATATAATTTGTGTTTATTACCAAAAATGTATATAAATGCATAAAATTGTAGCTTGCAGGAAGCATTTGGAAAAGTAGCTCCTTTACACTCACATATTATTTCACTAAAGGAAAAGAAAATTAATAATATTGTGACAGTCAAAATTATTCACGAAAGATTTTGAAAACTTTGCTTTAACCAAAGTAATGTTTTTCTGACTGTATATAGCATTTAACCGGTTTCTTTGACATCGGGGTTCAAGAATATAGAGAAATTAAAATTTTAGATTTAGAAGTATAAGTTTCGAGTGACCCTACGTCGGCAATAAAAAGGCGAGCTAAAAATGAAGCAGATGAGTTGCGAAGAGCTGGGAACGATGTGCCGGTTAGACCGGAAATTCCTCAATCCCATTGAGTCATCGTGATAGTTTCGGGGAACAAGTGATTTGGATTCACAGAGCTGCACTTCCGCGATGCTCTATTTTCGTGATTATATGTCACTATAAATGCAACCATTTGAAATCAAAAAAGCTTTATAATTTTTTTAAATTTTAGCTACAAAGTATCTTGAAATTGCAACAATTATGGTGATCCTGAATAACATTCAAAATACCGTGAAAATTATTTTGCTTAAAATCCATATATATTAGCCAAAGTGATTATGTAATACATATAGAACTTTAATGACCCCACACAATTAGAAATGTTTCACTCTTCAGATTAAGAATAACGTCTTGTGGCCTTTTGACATCAATCAGAGTTGGAGCTGCAGCTTTCGTATTTCCTGACTCTAAAGAAAAATATCTTTTTCTTCCCAACATTATTCACGTCACCTTAACCTTCACCAAAAAAATTATGAATATTGAATGATAAAAGCATGGAAATTTTTTTGAAGGACTCACACACAACATGCGATATTAGTTTGAAAACAATTATATATTAGATTATAGAAAAAAAAATTAATTTGATCAAAATTTCCCAAGATTTAAAAAGTTATAAGGAAGGAATTACAGACAAAAATACTCAACGAATGGTGGGAACGTCCGTATTTCTTGAGCCCATTTTCTTTATTCTTATTATAATTTGAAGTACGAAGGTGAAACCAATTAATACCAGTAATACTTTAGAAATTAAACCTGGTTCGCGACACGTTTACGGTCAAAATACTGATTCAATCATATTCATGGGAAAAGCCGTAAAACACAGTAGCGTACTCGTATTCTCTCGGAAAACTTGACACTGCACCTCCCCAAGATCGAAAACATCGCCGCGAAAACTCCCTTCGCCCGATCGAAATACGTAATTCTGCAAATAATACGAAGGACGTCTCGAGGTCGACGAAGGCACGATAATGCAATTTTCCGCCTCCACCCTCGCATGCAAAGAACATCCTCTGTCGAATAGTATCGAATTCCAAGTTTTCAACAGAACCCCACCATACTAAAAGAATTATCCCAGATGTGAGCTATATATCGACGTGCCCAAATCACAAGGTTCTAATTCAGAGCGTGCAGATTGAAGGACTTTATCTCGGGACATGCAGATTTAAATGTTCAAAGACAATGAACCTTTAAGAATTATTAATTAGGACTCCAGTAACGTGAGGTATATCACCAGCGCCCCCGTCCCCAAAATGCTTCCGAGACCACATTATCAGTATTTGTATAATCGAGCGTAGATGAATTTCTTCGTGGTTCGATATAGCGCATTTCTGCTGTGCAACGGAAAACCCTAGTAGGTAACATTTGCCATAGAGGTTATTTTCCCATGCAGATATGCCTAAAAATAGTCTGAATAAGGGCTTGGGAAAGTTGAGAAACAAACTCACACAGACTCACATACACTTGTTATTGAGCATCGCGATTAGTCCGGAACCAGAAGCCTTTACAAATGCGCGCACCTCTTGGCTGTGCAGAAGACATGATTTGGTAACACCACATTCTCTAAATTTGAAACAGTGAGATGAAAATCCTTACTGATTTCAATCAGTGACCCATTTCTAGCAACTTAAATCAGTTTGATTGCGTTGTGAGTCAGTGAAAATTCTTACAGATTTTTCACTGATTGAAATTAAAAGAGTTGGTAACATAACCTAAAAATACACAGGGAATAACTAGTACGCGAACTCCACCTCCTGGTTGCGGTTTAATCGTAACCAATGAAAAGAGTAGGAAGTCGTTTCTCAACGCACACTAGATGATCTCCAAACATCACGTTAACTACTAAACCGAACCGGCTTTAACGAAAATTGAGTAGGGTATTACAGTGTCCCAAGTACCCATCCAAGTACACGTTAACCGCGTCCAAAGCTGATTAACTCACAATCAGTGATTGAACGAGAAATGGGTGTTTCAGTGTGGTACCGCCGTCGTACTCCATACAAAAAATGGAAATAAAAATATATTAGCAGACGGGTCCAGAAAGGGAATTCAGCGACTTCAGTTTGTAATTCCGTTTAGTTTCCTCAAACCTGTTTTCGTGTACTGGATGTGTTTACGCACGGAGCGAATACGTCTTACGCTAATAATTTGATTTATAGTATATAAAAATACGCTGCGCAAATAAAAGCTTGGTGTGAGTCCTTCACATATGTCTCCGATTCGATGAAATCCTCAAAACACTCTACTATTTTGCGTTAAAAAAATCAATAGTAAAGAAATTACTGAATTGACTGCATAGAAGCACTATTTTTCTCGGATTAGTGCTCCATCCGCCCCTGCTAGTCCTAATACGCCGAATTCACCGTGCATGGGTACCCCAGAGTTACGTGCAAGCGGCAGTAGCGGCGGTCAGGGTTGGAGGGGAGGATAGGGGCGCTGGGGGTCGCAAAAATAATGGTGGGGCACTCCATCGAGCGGCACAGGGGATATACCGATACGGGTGGGGGACAAATTCGGGGATACACAAGCGCACAGCCGCAGCGCGAGTGAAGTTTGGCAAAAGAAGGGGATATGGCCGGGCTGCTAAAGGGGGTGAGGAGTGTCGGCGGTGACCGCGCAGGGACGGGAGGTAGGGAAGAGAGGAGACTCAAGGTCGCCGCGGAGCCGCACGCGCGCCTTTAGGATACGCACACATTCTTTCTTCCTATCTCACGCAGTATGCGTGCTACGTATTGCACTGTGAACACATGAACACATACGCTACGCTTGTAGGCACTCGCTATGCCGTAATAACGTACACACATTATTTCGTAACACTCACTCACGCACAGGCGATCGCTGCACGTAGGCAGTGCAGTATTTGCACACTAGAAGAACAATTTTTTTCTTCCCCTCGGCGATAAATTTGGACCTTCGCAACCGCTCCAGGATGCACGTGTGTGGGTGTCCACTTCCACGGGAAAGATTCGTACAATCGATGCTGCAATGCGGCATGTCCGGGTAGCAAGCCGGGTAGAAGGGAGGGAGCAGAGGCTTGCTTAATTTGGAACTTCTACAAGGATTTAAGTTAGAAACTTAATTACAAACTTAATTATGATTGGTAGAATAGTAACTATGGTTCAAAAAAAAATTTTTTTGTTCTATGGTTCAAAAAAAAATTTGGTAGTATAATTATGAAAAAAGCAAAAAAAAATTGTTTAGAAAAAAACTTTTTTCATAATATAAAATTTTAGGACCAGGCACACCTTTCTCAGTGCTTCTTATTTAGTTTCCCAAATTTTCAACTCGATGTGGCGCTTCATGTGAACGTAAGTTGAGAAATAAAGAAAGTGTCGGTAAGGTAGGAATCTGGTCACGTTACCCACGCGTTACATGGCCTTAAAAGTAAAAAACATATTTGGAAAGAGTATATAATTATTAATGAATTATAAAAGACAAGCTTTCGATTATTATTTATCGGCAAACTGCAACCAGTCAGACGGTGATTGAACAATAAAATAACAACCGACGATCATTATGAACAAGGAGCTTTTTACTGAAATTTAATGATAAATCTGACTAATATAATCAACAAACATCTACTCAAGTTTTAGTCAAATTTCATTGATTAACACAAAATGATTTGGGTAGAATAGAGTACAAAGAGGGGGAAAGAAAATTTCATTTCGAATTGTGAAACCAAACGGGTGGAAGGATTGAATTTCAGATATCGAATTTATCGCAATTTTATGAAGAAACAGTGGCGCGCATTCGAAAAGTCCAGAGGGCGCGACCGCTCTCCCCGTTCTTGGGGTGGGTGGAGTCCGATGAGTTAAAAAGTTACTACACAAAAAAAACATCTTTTGTTTAAATTATAAATCAAAGTTTTGAAACTAACACTGTTGTTTTTTTTTACACTTTCATTCCAATGAGAAGGTATTAGTTTTACGTAGAATTTGACTTCGTCGGTTTTCATCAAAATCTGTCTGTCTGTAGTCTGTTTCCTGTAATCTGTAGGCACGATAACTTTCGAAAGAATGATCGTATTGGATTGCGCTTTGGCACACTTTTATAAGGCCTAAAAAGAAAGGACGAGTTCGCTAACCAGACATTTTTGACCATCGGTTATGGTTTTATCCACTGAAAATGCTTTTTAAGAAATTGAAAATTTAATTTTTCTGGTCAAACTATGCGAGATACGAAAAAAATATTAAGAAACAGAATTGTTCACCTCAAAAAGGTCTGCAAATTTACTTCAGACTATTTTTTATGAAACGCGTAGTCTTTGTTACAATTGTGAAAAATGTTTTAAAAAATAAAAAATTCCATTTTTCAAAAAAACTACGCAAGATACATAAAAAATGTTGAAAAGGAAAATTATTCATCTTGAAAAGATCTACAAATTAATGTGAGACCATTTTTTTAAAGACGTATAGTTTTTGTTTTAATCGCGATAGCGTTTTTTAAACGAAAACAAAAATTCCACTTTCCGGCCAAACTATGCGACATATGAATAAAAGTACAAAACACAAATCATTACTTTTAGGAAGACCTACAAACCCGTGTTTAAGCTTTTTTCGATAGAAAGTAAGCAGTAAGAAAAAATATTTACAAGTATTTTCAACATCAGTAACGCCCTGACGGAAATGCATTTTCACAATAAAATACAATAAATTACAATATGTTGAAAATGTAATTTTTCTACATTTTCTACGATTTTAATGACTTTTTTAAAAAACAATGGAAAAACTGATTAAAAACCATATAAATTTTTGCTATTATTCGAAGTTTTTTACAAAATTTTACTAAAAAAATACAATTTTGACATTCTTATACATTATTGTGATTTATTTTATTTCATTTCTTTGTGAAAATCAAGAAACCCTTTATGTGAAGATTTGAATGTTGAACCCTTTTGAAAGATATACAAAATATTGTTCAATGTAGAATAAGTTAATAGAACGGAAAATTTAGTGAAGTGAGAGCACCTTTGGGTTGAGCTCAATCGAGGCTAGCTGTGCTAAATTTTTTTTTATTACTTTTTTGTACGATTAAATTTATAAAAAAATCAACAAATAAATTTAAAAAATGTATAACCAAAAAATTGTTTTATAACATTTATACACATTCTCATATGTATACCAAAACGAAGAATAAAATAAGTTACAAATGTTGATGAAAGGAAAACAATTTGTCACTACATATATACATATTTAAGTAAGAACGGGTACTTTTCACTATTCAGATACATTTTGAAGAGAAAAATGATAATTTTTGACTCAAAACAACAATCAGTTTTCTTTAGCGTGTAGAAAAGAAGAACATTTCTCCCTTAAGTTTGGTTGAACGATTTAAATTAATTGCTCTTAAATGCCATGTATCATTTATCAGTTTCCTATCTTAAGGACATTTTTTTTCGCTAAACTCATGTCCATGCGAAATGAGATATTGAAATAATGTTTGGGAAATTAAATAAAAGGTTTATCTGATTCTAAATTCTTATAATTATCAACACAGAAAATCTTAAAGATAATATTTATCCTGAAGTGGATTGAAATACAGTAAATATTTGACAACTACATTGACTACTATACTCGTAGTTATACCACTACATTCACGGCTTTTGATGTAGTTGTCAACCGTCTGCAACGTTTTTATCCAATTTAATGATAAAAAAAATATGTTTGAGGTTTACTGAGAAAAAAAATTATTTTCGGAAATTTTGTACGTAATTAATTGAGGACTAGAGAAACCTTCCTGAATGCCTTTTATTCAATTGTACATTTCGTGTGTACATTGGTAGACATGAGTTTGGTGAAAAAATGTCGATAAGGTAGGAATCGGATAAGTGATACAAGGCCTTGAGAGCACGTATTAGGCATAAATACCTAATATAATTTTCGGATTTTTTGTTTATGATGCACATTAATTTATTACTTTTGAACCACATCTTTCAAAGAGTATTCCAATGTTGAAAAATTGATTCAAATTTCAAAGCATGCAATACATAGAAAATATGATTTTAATAATTGCATCTGTCGAATGTAAAACTGTTACTAATCGTTGCAGTTTTGCAACTTTTTGCTATTAACCAGCCTGCAGTCCAACGGAAAAGCCTCGTATGTGATAATTGCCATAGAGGTTATTATCTCATGTGCATGTATGGGAAAATAGTCTTTATGGCAAATGTCACTTACTAGGTTTTTCCGTTGGACAGCGGTAGTTGCAATTATTAAAAATAATTTGTAGCTTAAACAAAATTAGGTACAGTATAACTAAATAATAAGTTTGATAATTTATATTGTATACACTCAAAGTTGGTTAAATATGCCTTTTTACATAAAACTGATTAATATGTAGATAAAGGTATGCAGAGCTTGCTTTAGAAAATAATTCCTAAATAATAGTGGTGTTGAAATTTCCTCCGGAATTCCCATTTTGTAGTGAAATACCAGACTTCAGATTTTCTCAGGGTCTGCATATTCTGATATACGAAATAGTGTATACTATGTATATCCTTCACATTTCTTAAAATTGTAACTTGACATCTTTATACAATATGTAATTAAGCTCGGGTGAGTCCGTATAAAGAATCAGATTTCAGTTTTTCCGCATATGGAATCAAGTTTATTTTGTTCGATTTTGACATTTTGACTTTTGGTGATAAAATCAACAAAAGCAGGCCGTTCTGCAGCACGTAATAAAATTTTATAGAATTTTCTGCAAGATTTACTATTGTGTAGAATTTATTAATATTTTATTGCGTGCTGCAGAAATGTATGCTTGTTTATTTCATTGCAAAAAATCAATCTGTCAGAAAATAGATTTGACCCATATATAGATCAACTTAAACCTGATTCTTTAAACGGACTAACCCAAACTTTATTCCATATTGTGTGGAACAGTCGAAATCTAAGTATATTAAAAAAATACGTGCATCATTTCCTATTTCATGATTTCGTAGTTTTATCACAATCTATAGAATTTCAAAAAAAAAGTCGAACCGAGGTTTACTTAAATGTATCTGAATGCAGTCCTAACTTTAATATATAAGTATTTTAAGAAAAATCATAAACTCTGCTAACACCTTTAGACCGTTAAATATATGACGATGCCTAACAGTAAATCAAATTTCTCATGCTGCTTTCAGCTTTGTAATATGCGGCTTTATTTTTTTTATTATTAGACGCAAATCACTGCAGCTAACGGTATAAAAACTTGTATAAAAATTTACTTCTTCCGGCACTGTTGAAGAGTTGAAAGTCTGTATATACATATAATATAAAGAAATCTAGGGGTTTTGGACACTTTATACAATCAAAAATGAGTTCACTTGTGTTATCGCACATCGAGAATAATAATTCATCAAACGTAATCTTTTTTTTCTTCAATTTCATCAAGGTTTATTCCATGTATGAACCTAAAACTTTATGGAGACGATGTTTTTACTTTCTCTCTGAATCTAAATTAGTTAAACGTGAGAAATTGGAAAAGCAGAAAATCAGTTACTGATTCATTTAGTCACTACCTTACTAATTTTTAGACAAATTGCACTAATTGTATCAGTTACTTTCAACTACTTGGAAAAATTGTATACAAAAATGTTTTATTTAAAAAAAAATCGAATTAAGAATGTATTCGGCTCAAGAAAACTATGATAATTCGTTAGTAGTCTAGTGTAGTTTTTGTTAAGGGACTAGGTATGAAAGTGCATTCGACGTTACGCTACAATCGTTTTTTAGTTGCCAAATAGTACGTGTTCTATGCGTCCACAAGATTTTTCTATGAGTGCAACCAATAGGGGACCACCAGCTCCGCACGTTTCTTGGTCCTTTCTATCGAGAGGTGACCAGTTTTTTATTCATGAGATTGCGCGTGGATTAAGAATTAATTATTCCATGGAGCAGCCTGAAGGGCATGGATTAAGGACTGTTAAAATCATCATATTTTTTAATAATAAAACTTGAATTGATGAAAATGATATGACTCTTTGGAATTTTCTGAATAAAAAAAATTTTGAAAGTTGAAAAATGATAAGATTGACTATATGAGACGGCTTTCTACGAGAAAGAGCATACACTTTTTTTAACGACTGGATGTGTTAATCAATTAATTCTGAGGTAAATTTATTGCTATTCTGAAGATTGCTCGTTCACTAAGGAAATTTTTGGTTGGACAACAGAAGGATTTGGTTGCCATAGAAGCAAACAAAATATTTAAGAGAATTTCGCCAGAGTTCTATATTATGCTGTGCCTATCTGTACACTGATAAACCCCTGTAAATGTCACAGGAGTCCTATATGTTGAAATACTGACAGCATATATTCTTATTTAGAGCATAAGAATTTTCAGGTATCCTGAAAATTTACGTACATAAGTATGGACAATTGGACAGTATAGTTTTTTCTGTAAATCTTACAAGAATTTTCGGTAAATCATACAGGGTTTTCTGTAAACATTACAGAAAAACGCATGCTATCACCATATTTCTGTATTAGCAGGCTCTTTTTTAATATGGTGCTCCTCATTTTACTTGTTTTGGAAATAGTTTGCTCCTACTCGCGATTCTGGGGCGAATGCCCAAAAATAGAATGTCCTAAAAATTTTATCCAAATCGTTTGATATTTACTCATTGCCCCTGACACTTAAAGTTTCCCATAAGATTAACATGGAAGAAATTGTGCAAACATTTTTAATTTACGTAAGTTTTTTAGTTTTTATTCAAATCAATCGTCCACATAGGACGATAATCTTTATATTATGCCTAAAATATTCTAATTCTAAAAAAAACTTGAAATTTCCGAAATTTCAAAAATGGCGAACCCAACAAAATGCAATTTTGACCCGAATTGTTGGGTCCACCATTTGGAAAATTTAAGTTTTTCAAAATTAGAATATTCTAAACATTACATAGAGATTATAATCGTATGTGGACGATTGGTTTCAATAAAAACTAAAAAAGTTACGTAACTTAAACGTTTTTGCACAATTTCCCCCATGCTAATCTTATGGGAAACTTCGAGTGTCTGGGGCGATGGGTAAATATTAACCGATTGGGATAAAATTTGAGGACATTCTATTTTTGGGCATTCGCACCAGCATCGCGAGTAGGAGAAAGTGATTTCCCAAAAAAAAGTAAAATAAGGACCACCCTAGTGCGCAGTATTAATTTTTATTTAGGAAAACGTTGTGACAGCTTAGTTTTTGTAAAATCTAACATTAAAGATGTAAGTCCAAATTTAAGGTTGCTGCAGGTCAAGGAATTCTAAAAAATCAGGGTAAGTTAGGGAATTTAAAACTGGACAGGGAAAGTCGGGAAATGCCAGGGAAAACTTGAAAGAGTCAGGGAATTTTCGATAAACTGACCCTGAAGTTTATAAAATTCTGTATGACTGCTGTCACTAAAAGTGTTTGAGATAAATTTAGAAACAAATATTTTTTGCATTAACGTTATTGACCTTCTAAGTGTAAGGTTGATTTTATACCTGAAAGAAAAATTTATAACGGTCAGCGAAAATGAAAAATTAGAAAAGTTGGTCAGGGAAAAGTCAGGGAATTTTGAAGCAACCCTGAAATTATAAAAACTGATATTTCAGGATACACTAAACACTCACACGAAAGGTCCATAATCTACTTAAATTAACTTTATATGACTAAATTATTTTTCTATAAATTTTAGGGACACTTAAGGTTAATATTTTCATAAATTTTCCTGCATATATTTGTTAAGTTTTTCCATAAATCTTGCAATAAATTTCTTTTAATGGATAATTTATTCAATGTTAATGTTTATAAAAACTGATTTTCTGGTACTTTACGCAGATTTTATAAATTAATTGTATCAAAAAATAGTTTGAAATGTAATGTCTTAGATAAATTAAATTATTTAAAAAAAATAGATTTTGAATGGGCCAAAAATTTAAGTAAAAATATAGGCTAGTTTTAAGCGGAAGTGATTCTTGAAACATGCCCAAATTCGGTCTTGAATGAAGACTTTCTCTGTTTGTTTCTGATCATTTTAAACTTTTTGGTAAAGTCCAATTAATTTAATCTACGCATTTTGAGAATATATTATTCAAGGAAATTTCAGTAATTACGGCGTAAAATTGCGTTTTTATCTGAACTTCACGACGCCAACCCTTAGGGATTTCATTGCGTTTCGCAATGTCCGCCCTCCGCAAGGCAAGAGGTTTGTGCAGGAGTTTTGCACAGAGAATGGGGAGAATGAGTGAGAACGAAAGTGAGAGGCAGAGGGGGGAGTCAGGGTGGTGCGTTGCAGTATTGACTCCATTCCGGCTGTAGCTGGTCCCTTCACCAAATTCAGTTTCAATGTCGACGTTATCATCCACCCTTGGTTTCAGTTAGAAACCTTCACGTTTTTCTCCTGCCCTTCCTCCTTCCACTACTCCACCCCCTTGCCATTCCCTTCCGTTTTCATCAGTCAAATAATCAGGGGTGGGAAAGGGTTTCAAGTTTTTACAATGCTTTTCAGAGCTTTTTTACTTAATCAATAATGACAATCTTCGTTTAGACATCGAGGCTAAATTATATAACTTCACTAATTGCTGCATTGGCAGCTGCAAAAATGAAATTTATTCTTTTTTTCCGGTTTCAAGTTAAAAATATATTTTGTTTAATTTCGGTTCAAGAAAACGCCAGAATACAATTCGGAATTCACAGGGTTGTAGGAAACGTACTCAAACTGTCATAATAGCGAGGAAACAGATTCTTTTACATTTCTTGCAATTTCACGTAGCAGAAAATAATCATCGTTTCGATTTTTAAAATATTTATATATTTTGCTATTCCACATAGATTTTCAGCCACATTATATTAAATTTTCGATTGGCAGGGAGTCGAGAATCGTGCGATAGCTATTAGAAGGTAGCGAAAATTTAAGTTATTTTTATCGTTTTTTGCAACATGAAATTTATTGTGGGAACATGAGAAATTTTATGACGGTGTATGCCTTATACAGTTACGAACCCATTTGCAGTATAAAACTTTTCCTAATAATTCCGGCCTCAAACAATATTGTCTTTCTCATAAAATAATGAGAAATGTGCGATTTTTCATTATTTTCATGTATAAAATCGATGCGGGTGAGAAAGGAATTTTAAAAAAATGAAACTTCAACTCTTTTTTTCGATCTGAGGACACTTTTATACGTTAGCGAAACTCACATATTTTATTTATTTTGTGAAACAGAAACCCTTCTTTGTAATAAAAATCAGTCCGAGAGGAGGTGGGCAAGGGACAAGTAACGGCTTCGTACGCGTAGACTTCAATTTTAAAAGTTTTTCATTTTTCTTATTTTTGAACCACTTATATCAAAAAAAGAAAACTATAACATAACAAATTTTATTTTTTATCTCAATTCTACATACCTAGAGCTTCAATTTAAGCATATGGGCCTTCTCACCTCACAATTTTCCTATCCCTTCCACTTTCCCCCAAAGGATTGTTTGATTCAAATTTGGAATTTAAATAGGAAGCAGATTTTTCCCAAGGTTCTCAGTATTTTTCTACGCTCCGCAGTGGTCACTTTATGGGGCGAATACAAAATCCCGGGGTCGTTGCTTGAATAGTTTTTTTTTTAGGCGAGATCAGGTACGGGCAGACGCTGGCACGGGATTACATACAAGGGTTTCCTCGAAAACCCTAAAGAACAATATATTTTTATAGAAAAAAAAATCGCCAATACGCAACATAATATTAAATTTGCAATACATTTATTAATAAAATTCAAAAAGTGCAGTAAAAATATAACCATTCTATTGACAGTAATAGATTATATTATGACTACTGTTATTATTAGCAGTGAACCACTCATTGTGACTATATTTTGGTTTGAACACTAATATTTGAAAATTCATTTTGCCACAAATTCTGGTCTATTCACACGCTCTAGTCATTTTTTCGAGGTTCTTTTTCCTGCTGCATCAAATAAATATTACACAATGTGCTATTGCGTCACCGCACCGTCACGTGGGGGCGTCGCATCTCATCACGTCGGGCCTCACTTTGAGTGGCGTCCTTCGAAAAGTCGCGTTGCAGCTTCGTTATCGCTATCACTATATTCACGTGTCCAAAAACAGCTCGAGAAATAAATAAGCGAACGAAAAAAAGAAGTACTTTCACACATTTCTCAATTTTGCATTAGTTATTTTCCACTCTATGTTTTCAAGTTAAAAGCATTTAAATGCCAGAATAAAACGATAACACACGAGAAATATATCGAAATATAAAAATAATAATTTGAGAGTTCATAGGATAAATCTCACTTACTCATCGTAGATTCCAGTCATTTTCTCTTATTAGGTTCATAGTAGTAGACAAATTTTTGTTATTGCTATTAAAAGAGTTACAAATCGCAAAAATAAATGGTATCTGCACAGGTCCCCAAAATTTCATCCCCTCGGTAAGTATGCGTCACAATTTTTTTCTTAAATTACTACCCTGTTATGTGGGATTACACTTTGTCCAAGTTTGAGTCTGATCGATTTTTGGGCCTTGGGCATTTGAGATATAATGCCCCATTCTTGACTGTGAACAAATTTTTATGAAACAATTATTCTGCCGTTCTAAGGACTTTTCTCTAAAATTCCAATGTAAGTCCGACTTTGGTTCTTGCCTAAAATGGCCTTGAACGTATATCCGTCTGACTCGAATGTCAACAATCAGGGCCGTATGAACCATTTCCATTTGATTTTCGTTCGCAGTAAAAAATATTTATTAAATTTCTTTAAATGTTTGTTTGTTTTGAAGGATAAACGCTGCGTCTTGTTTTCCTGCGTTATTTTTTATAACACATAACGTAAACACTGAAAGCGAATGAAGCGAAGTGCGGACCGTGTGAACTGACGAAACTATGTGCTTGCGTGACACCGGCCGCTTTGTTAGTGCGGTACTGGACGAGTTTGCTGGCTTTAGAGTGGTACCCTCTGAACCCCTTCGTCCCGAGGTCACGGAACGAAATTCTCCGAAAGACATATCGCAGACAGACTTATTAGAGACTTTCAGTGTACTTCTCTCTTTCCTCTAACCTTTCTCTGTCCTCATTCCATTCTTTGACTGAAACCTATGATTGACAAGAAATTTAAGTGTTTGCTCGAAATGAATGTCAATCTTTAAAAACTAATTGCAGCGAAGATCTTTTAATTGTTTAAACAAATAATTACTAAAGTCAAAGAAAAGCTTCTTTGTCGCTGAAAAACAAAGACAATATTTTTGTGTCATTTCCGATGCACAGAAAAAACTAGAGTGTTAAATAGAACTAATTTTCGAGTGCCAATGGAGATGCAACAAAACAGAATTACTGCGGTGTGAAATTCCCTCATTTTCGAAAATGTTTCCAAAGGAATCAAATTATGTCATCTAAAAAAACCATTTTTGTTGACAGATTGGCACGAAAAAAAACAAGTTTCAGAGAAGTAACTTTCCACTTGATAATTATTATAATTTAATAAAAAAACTTTCAAAGTCATAATGTATTTGTAATGGATACAATAACGAAGATATTAAATGAATAAACTCAAGTTGTAAAGATTTTATGTGATTGGAAATGATACAAGGACTTTTCTGTAAACATCTTTTTTAGGTTAATTGGTTTGTTTTTAAACATAAAAACACATTCACGAGCGTGAATTTTTGGCTTGGAGATATTCGACCTAAGGTACAAGATTATACAGGAGTGATGGACCGCCATGTTCCTACCACTGTGTTTGGCGCACAATTCAAATTATGATTTAAAAATGAATTGTGATTGTGATCGCATGTTTGTACACTGCAATACACCATTTTTAATTTATAAATATTCATTCATCATTATGCTTGGCGATTAGTGGAGGGTTAGAATCTAACCTAATTTAACTTTCAAAGTATACAGCTTCAACTTGCTAAATTAGAACGTACGAAAAATATGGCGATTAAAATGGCGGTTGAGCACTCCTGTATAATACAGTACCTTAATTCGACCCTACCTACGATTTTCTAGACTGTGAGAAAATACAGAAATCGGCTTTGCGTCGCGTGGAGCATGAAATGCAAAAGTGAATCCCACTTTAAACTTCATAAACACAGAATGACGAACATATACCTGTAAGATAAGAACTCGCATTCTTAAAAGTGAAAATGTCGGTAACTGATTTCAAAAAGGTTCGTCACAGAGGGAGCTGAAGTACAAGTTTTGAAAAATACACAAAATAGCTATGCTAATTCCGAGGTTATGGTAGTATATTTTGGCGTGAGAATTATCTAATTTCGCGAAAATGATCAGGTCTTGTCTAAAAATAACTGCTTTGATAATTTCGAGGTTATGTTTGTAAATTTTTGCAGAAAAATTATATTATTTCGCCAAAATGGTCTGATCTTGTCTAAAAATGTTTGCTAATGCGAATAATTTGCTTGCGAAATCCTTTGATAATTTCGAGGTTATGGTTGCATATTTTTGCGGAAAAATTATATTATTTCGCGAAAATATTATTTCGGCGGAAAAAGATGGTGTCTATTCTCCAATTAAATAAATTGATGTTTACGAGTTTATATTTTCAATATTTATTCTTTTGCTCCTCCTTGAAGTGCTGGAAAATGATAAAACGGTAATTGAGATAATTTTTCTATAATTGAAAGAAGAAGAGAAGTAAAATGTGATGTGAGTTTTTGAAGGGACTTAGTAATATTTGTATAAAAGAATCCATTTCCGGCAGAAAACAACCAACATAACCTAAAAACAATAGAACTCATGAGGTTTGAAACGGACTCAGTAATATTTCTATAGAAGTATTCATTTCCTCCAGAAAACACCCAATGTAACCTCAAAATAATGGAACTTGTGAGGTTTCAACAGAATTGGTGATTTTTCTATAAAAGAATCCATTTCGCGCTGAAAACACCCAACATACATTCAAAATGATGAAATTTGTCAGTTTTCAAAGGGACTTAGTGATTTTTCTATGAGTAATTCATTCCCCCCAAAACACAACCAGCATATCCTCAAAATAACGGAACTTGTGAGGTCTTAAAGGGACTTAAGGGTATCATCCCACTATCGCGTCTTTCTGCTAGTTTTGAGGTCCGCGTTTTGTTACTGGTTCCTCAGACACTCTGTCATTGGCTGAAATGCCTAGTGACAAAACGCCGAACGCAGAACTAGGCAGAAAAACGCCGACATGGGA
>JAUMHM010000005.1:46948702-46978066 GCA_032362435.1 Melikaiella ostensackeni
AAGAATAAAGCCAATTTTTCATTCAAAATATCGTTTTTTCATTGTCAGGCCGAAGACTTTTCAGCCCATGTAGTATGGTGTAAATCCTCAAGAATAATTTTAGGAGATGAGCATTGCAGTGTCAGCATATTCTTGCTAGCTCTCGTTGCATCCACTATCGAGTGTGAGTTGGTTTCCTGCTTACAAACTTTCAGGAATTAAACTGGGTAAAACAAAATTCTTAAGGTATAATTCCTAGATCTCAAAAAAAAAAATGAATACCAGTTACACTGGGAAGGAAGTACGTAACAAACCAAACAAGAATTTTTGATATTGTCCTTGTTATCTTAGGTTGGTTTGGAAAATGAGAAGATTTGTGACTCTTTTTAAAGTGATTTTTCTCGAAAATCTCTATTTTTCGGTCTCTGAGAATTTATGTTATTCGAAAATAGTGCCTCACGGAATCTTTTTTTTCCGAATGTGGTCTTGGCTCATCCAGGATTTTAGTTATATAAGATTGGGTTAGCTCATTTTCTTGTACAACTTCCAGAGCTTGACAAAAAAATATATATTTTATCCTTATGGGAGAGGCTCGTACTAAACTACACCGGATCAGTGTGATCGTCCTCGATAATTATCGATTCTTTGAACTTTGAATGTCTTCTTCAGCAAATAAACACCTAATATTGTTTCGTTTCGTTCATTTTCTTCACAGCTAACACTTGATTTAATTGGCTATACCTATTTATGCGTTTCATACAGCGATCAAGCATGTCTCTCTTCAATTTATATTTCTTCACTTATTCGCTTTTCACTGGAATCCATATACACATATAATATTATTATAAGTGTTACATGCATTTCATATCAGAGATGCGACTGATAGATATGTTTGAGACCTGGAGTGGGTATCACAGTGTCTTGGTCAGGCTGGACCCGCTGGACTTCCTCTCGCTCTCTTTGTATTAATTTAGTTAGTACGAGATGGAGTGACGAAATCGCGTCGGTGTTCAATGCGCAGGTAGCATACGAGTATTCTTTTAAGTGATTTGCATCAGTGCGAGTTTTGAAAAAAAAAGAGATGACTGGCCTCGTGAAATGGTAAGGGGAAGATTGGATATCCGACCTTTTCAAAGGGATTGACGATCCCGAAGTTGTGACTGAGAGTTTGGAGTAGGAAATTGGCAAAATTAATTCCTGGAACTGTATGTCGGAAGAATGTGAAGAGATGAAGTTTAGGTTTACAAAAAGTTTACATGCCTCAAATCAACGTAGAGTGAAAGGTGCCTTGGTTGCTTTGGCCTTGGTGGCGCAAGTGGAATTTCGCCGAGACGTTGCTAAGTCAACGCTGGAATAAGTTTGATTTTCAAATTAAAAACACACAATCGTTCGAGAGTGAAAGAAATTAATTTAATTTAATTTAATTTAATTCAAAACTTAAAATTTAAATCTTACTACATATTTAAAATCCGTTATTAAACCAATTTTTGAATATCAAGTGTTCTACCACCTGTGCAGGAATTTCGAGAGAGTTCTAGTGGAGCTCTGACCAGTTTTTCCTAATTCCGATCGGGTTCTAGTATGGAAAACTAGTCGGAACTTTATAGGATCACGTAATGCTTTGGTCGGTGTAGGCCCTCTAGACTTTCTGGTAGTGTTTTAGTGGGGGTCGCCCTTCCACAACATATCATCATATTTCTTAAAGATCGAAATAAAATCTACTTTCTTGTGAAAATTCTTTGGGTACTGAAAAAGAACACCCAGAATGTTCACAACTCAAGAGTAGAACTCACCTTTTAAAATTGCAACCGTAATACTCCCTTTATCAGCCTCAGTAACCAGTAATACAGGACGCCATTTTTAAAAAGTTTTGTTCCAAAAAATCCTTCGTTTAATTCTTTTTCTAATGAGGTTTGTGGAGCACCATTATTCAACAAAATTATTGGATAAACCCGTAAATCTTGCTCTAAATACTTGTACTTTGTTTTCTGGTAATTTTGAAATATTAGCTTCAAAGTCTTTAGTGATTTCAAGGAATTGAGTATACTTCTTTCCATTGTATTTGTTACTAAAGCCTTCACCCAACCTTAAAATGTTGATTACCTTTTGTGGAATCTCTATGTTTGAAGTATTTAAAAACCGTCGGGCAGATTGGTCTTGAAAAAGAGCCAAGTGAATATTTAGAGTCAATTTTTGTATATCACCTTTTGATACTGAAACTAAACTAAATTTATTAGTGGTCCCATTGAAGCTGTCTTTGTTCGTTTATCATTAGAATCAAAGCAAACATTCTTGTCAATATCATAAATCTTTTTCAGAAAAACCCCATGAATCTTGCATTTTATCAAGAAGTCTTTCTGTAATGCAGCTCATCTCAGTTTTTTACTGATTGAATAAAATTCTTCGATATTTTTCACCGGTTCTCCAATAACATCCATCCCATTACCCCAATTTTTATCAATTTCATTGAAATCCATACAACCGAAACTCTAAAATTCAGATTACGTAATAACAAGATTAAGTTTTCTGCACTATAACTTCCTGCTTCGAAAATCCAGGGATTGTAAATCAATATTTTGTTCACATATTCACATGCACTCTACTTGAAACCAACACATTAACTTAGTTCAAAATTGTCAAGAGAAATTTTACTTGAGGTAGAATCACCGCTTTTTTATTTTTATTATGAAATTTAATTATTTCGAAAGATTGGAAAAACAGTTTCCATCACAAATCCTTTACAAAATTTTTTGAAAAAAGGATACGAGACTATATACGTGCTATGCATACTGCTTGAAGACACGCCGTATATTGACAACGATTGTCTGAACCGAGATATCCCAGAAAATCTTATATTTTTCAAAACGCATCTAATATGTGGCTCTTAAAAGAGGTAGGTTGGACGGTATTGCCAAGAAAAACGACAGTTTCGTCCAACGAAGGGTCTAAGCTTGGCTCGTAAATATCTTTCTCTACTACAAGTGTTTCTAAGATACCTCTTGCAAAATATAAGATTTTCTGGTATGTCTCGGTTCAGACAATCGCTGTCAGTATACGGCGTGTCTTCAAGCAGTGTGCATCTCACGTGAATAATTTCGTCTCCTTTCTACAAAGAATGTTGTAAAGAATTTGTGATGAAAACTGCTTTTCCAATCTTTTGAAATATTAAACTTTATAATAAAAATAAAAAAGCGGTGATTCTACCTCTAGTAGAATTTCTCTTGACAATTTTGAACCAAGTTGATGTGTTCGTTTCATGTAGTGTTTATGTGAATTTCTTGATAAAATGCAAGATTCATGGGGTTTTTCCAACAAAATTTGTTGATATTAACAAGAAAATTTCCTTTGATTTCAATAATAAAAGAAACATAAACACCTTTAACGAGACCACTAATAAATTTAGAAAATCTATTTTGAATCTGGTTATAAAAGATTGCCATGCACAAATACAAAATCTAAATGAGAATTTTAAGAAGACTTTTGATATTTGGAATAAACAAGTACCGGTTAACATACTTAAAGAACGCCTTTCAAGAGAAACTGAATTAAATTAAGAAGCATTTAAAAATAATGAAAAACATGAACGAAAATTTGAAAACATTCTCAATATCCGAGCTGATATACAATAATTGACTATGAATATTCTCTTGGCTCCTTTTTAAGACCAATCTAACCCATGGTTTTCAAATATTTGAAATGTAGAGATTTCGCAAAAGGTAATTAACATTTTAAGGTTGGGTGAAGGCTTAAGTAACAAATACAGAGAAAAAAAAATTTGATGCCTTGAAATCATGAATTACATTGAAGCTAATATTTCAAAATTATCAGAAAACGAAATGCAAGAATCAAGGGCAAGATTTATGGGTTTATCGGATAGTCTTTTGAATAATGGTGATCCGCAAACCACATTAGAAAAAGAATTAAACGAAGGATTTTTTGAAACAAAACTCTTTCAAAATGTCATCCTGACTTACTGATTACTAAGGCTGATAAAGGGAGAGTTACGGTGGCAATATTGAAAGATGATTATAATAAAAAATGATGCATATTTTGAATAATAAGGTAAGTTTTGCAGTTATCCAAAATCGACACCTCCATTCAATACTGCTCCAAGTCGCGTTTAGGCGGCGTACAGCGCCCCGTCTTGTTTGGTCGGTATACAGGTATACAGGTAGCTCTCCGTCGCGTTTGGTCACTGTATGGCTCCAAGTCCTGTGTATACGCACAGGATCTGGAGCCATACAGATACCAAACGCAACGAAATGATCCTACAAAAATGATTCAAAAAGGCACATTTAAGGTTTAAAAAGAACAAGGCTTCAAAAATGTTTGGGAAACAATATCGAAATGTGCGACATTGACACAATTCACGCAAATCTATCTCAGGCCTACGGCCTGGTCAAAGCTAATAAAGTAGAACTTCCTCTACAACCGTTTATTTCGACAATAGGTTCACCCGCGAGAAAATTAGAAGAACTTCTTCGTAAAATTATCAGAGAATCAGTTACTCTTTTGGCAAGATCTACTAAAAACATTGCTGCCTTTCTAAAATCAATTGAAAATGATAAAATGACAAGAAATCACATTTTTGTCGTCTTTGACGTGATAACCATGTTTCCTAACATTCCATGTGAAAGAGTTAAACTTGCTATTGAAAATAGATGAGATATGATCAAAATTCATACTCAGATTGCGAAAAAACAATTCCTTGATGCTATTGAATATGTTTTCAATTCCGTTTATTTCAAATTCAATAGTATTTTGTATAAACAAAAAATTGGAACTCCGATAGGCTCAGTCTTTTCCCCAATTATAGCTGAAATTGTGATGGAAGATTTGGAAAGTGAAGTGTTCGACAAAATTGATTTTGAATTGGACTTTCATGCAAGATATGTTGGTGATTCTTTACATTCTTTACATGCACAAAATGTAGATACCCTACTCAATGTATTTTATGGTATACACCCAAGATTACAGTTTACTGTTGAAATTGAAACAGAAGGTAGACTGAATTTTCTTGATTTGACCTCAAAAAACTGATGAAAATTATATTATTACTGATTGGCACAGAAAAACAATTCATTCAGGAAGGACACTAAATTTTGATTCTAATCATTCCATTCGAAACAAAATAGGAGTTGTGAAGAATTCTATTGATAGAGCTCTTAAACTATCTCATCCAAAATTTCATGAAAAGAATATTGAATTATGCAAACAGATTCTACTTCTAACCATTATCCTATTACTATTATTGACAAACATATGCATAACAGAATTGTTCAAATTAAGAGTAAAGGCAATAATCAGAACTAAAAAAATATACAAGATTACAATAAATTTATTATGGTTGTCCTACCCTATTTTGGAAAAATCTTAAGTATCTTGAAATCAATGTCAGAAAAATTGGACTTATATACGATATTTAGAGTTACTTTCAAAAGCGACTTGATTGTGAAATTGGGTAATGACAAATATGAGAAACTTGAAAAACAATATGCAATTCACAAATTTGAATGTAGACAATTTGATGCTGTTTATATAGGGCAAACAAGAAGTCACTTGGAACGAGAAAAGATGAACATAAAAATAATTTTCATAGAAGTACAAGGTATTATTCGGTTCTTACAAAACATAGACTTACACATGGTTATGATTTTAATTGGGAATATGTCAGAATTTGGTATCATTAGAGAAACCGAAGAATGAGAGAGTTCATGGAAATGTTATTTATAAAGAGAGGAGGTAACAAAGCTATTAATTTAAACAGAGATCTTGCGAGATGAAACAGAATTTGGGATAGAATCATAAATTTGATACAGTGACTTTAGTTTTGTGTTATAATTTTGAATATGAGAAAATCAATTTCCGATTAAAGAATAAAATAATCTGACTTTGGAATTCATTCAGGATAGTTCGCCTTGTCGAAAGCAATTTCGATCAAGGAATGAAATGTGTACCAAAACAGTAACTGCTATCAATTACCTCTGTTTTATTTTCAAGTGAAAATGATTTTATAATCGAACAATTCTTCATTTTTGTACCTGTTGTTTTCCTATAAATTATCCCTGATGAGGAAGTCTAAATTGGCGTCGAAGCATGTTGGTCCCCAGTAGTATAAAAAACACGGAGAGAAAAAAGAGTGTGAGGTTGGTTTTGGTTGACTATTTTTCTTTCCTCCCTCCTTTTTCTTCTTGTTTTGTACATTTGTTGTACATTTGTCTCCAATGATCCAAAAAGGCGAGTACTCTCAAAGTCTATTTTTAAGTTGTGAACTTTTTGGGTGTTCTTTTCTAGTGCACACAAAATTTTTAGAAGAATGTAGATTTTATTTCGATCTTTAAGAAATTTCAAAAGAGAGACACTAAGCAAAGATTTGTTCCAATCTGCAGGGTTGCTTATGAGGGCGTTATCAATTCCGTCATAGATACCTGCCCTTCCTTCCCCTTCCAGTGCGCAGCGACGCTACCCTCCACTCGACTCGAAGCAGCGCCTCGAGCAGCTCCGCCTTCAATTTTGGGCCCCTTGCGGAGATAATGCCCACGATCATCTTTTCGATAATCCCTTTGTCACCTAGCTTACCTATTCCCTGGCCTATTTCTATTTCAAAAACACTAATATGTTAAATAAGATCTGTGCCATCTTGGCAAGTTTGAAAATATAGTCGTAGAAATAATGTAGGTCACATACCTTCCCTTTTCCAACGTCTCGTGGGGGGCGGGAAAGCACCCCCGTGACTAGTCACAAAAATAATTTAGGTCACATACCTTCCCCCTTCCAACGTCTTGTGGGGAGCGGGAAGGCATCCCTATGACCGGTCACAGAAATAATGTAGGTCACGTATCTTCCACGTTCCAAAGTCTTTTGGGAGGCGGGAAGGCACCCACGTGACTGAACACAGAAAAATAATGGACTAAGGCGATAATTTCGTAGAATTTGTGTTAAATTTTGAAATTAATCATCTCAAATTTTACCATAAAAAGTTCATAGTTTGAATATTTGATACATTTTTAAATTTTCCATTTAAATTTATGGACCATATTAGGACTTAATTTCCTATATTTCACTAATTTTGTTGGACATATGAATATTTTTGAGATGGAAATAGGTATCAGTTTAGAGACAGAGCGGTTATCCCCGCAGGGGATCCAAACTCGAAGGCGGAGCTACTGGAGGAGCTGCTTCGTGTCGAGTGAGGTGTAGGGTCGTTGCGCACTGGAAGGAAAAGAGAACTCAGGTAGCTGTGGCGGATGACTACTCGCCTATGAAAACTTAAGATTTCTTCAACTGAGGTATTAATGATTAACTCAACTTACAAGAAGATATCTATTTTATTTACAAAATATCATCATAACCGCATAATCTGCAATCATAACGTCATTTTCTTCACAACTTATTTCGTTGTCTGAAACTTCTGAAACAGTTAACGTAATAAGATATTTTATTGAGAAAGTTTAATGAAAAATAATATGTTTAAGAAATGTAATAAAAAATGTCAATTGCTTAATTATAATTGATTCATTTTGATTTTCTTGTACCACGCTGTTTGTACCTTTACTTATTCGACATTTTTTGTATTATATTACAGGAGAATATTTTTATTATATTTCGTTATTATTGAATTATATTTAATTTTACATTGTTAATACATTATTTATCTTCTAAATTGTCTTTAGACTGAGCAACAGGCATCATAACCTCACTCTCATCGCATTCCTGTCCAACTTCTTCAAATAAGCGGAACTTTTTGCTCCACAATCGTCCCTGCTCTTGCAGGCGCCTTTTATTTTCCATAGTTTCGAAGAATAATGCGAGACACAGCACAAAACTATAGTTAAGAAAAAAATACATAACTTGAAAGCACTGGCGATGCACTGTACTCACTGCACAGCTGCACTTAACCTCTCTAACTTTGCCATGAGAAGTATACAAAATATGCACACATACGATCGGCTCCGAAAAAAAGGATCTATTGCCCAAAATTTAAGTTTTCGAGAAAATTGAGTTTAAAGATAAAACAAAATACACGATTTCCGCTTACGGACACCCTCAAAAACCTCGAAATTGATATTTTAGGCAATTAGGTAAATATTATAGGAATTTTCTGGTCGGAGACAGAACCAGTTTTTCCTAGACTAGAAATTCTGGTCGAAGTCCCACTAGATACACATAGATTAGCTATGCTTATACGAAGCACAAATTCCTCAATAAAGCCTGACAGAGCCCCCATCATTTATTTCCTAACGAGAAATTCTGATAGGTGCCCTATCAAGACCTTACTTCAAATAGAGAAAGATGGGGAAATTTCGGCACGGGCAATTATTCATACAGTAATTAATAATTAATTATTTCGAAAAGTGTTTGAAACTTGCAATTTTTAAATCGGAAACTCTTAGAATTGAAAAATGTTAGACAAAGATTTGGAGAATTGATTCATTTCATTCAAAAAAACCATTTTTATTTTAATTTCAAATTTTTTAATTTTTGACACTTCATTTAGAATAAGTATTCATTCTTGTAATTTTCCAATCAGATATTTTCCAACTTTGAGTGATTAATTTCTTAAAATCTTAAAAATTTTAACTTATCAAAGGTATATATTTTAGAGTTGAAAGCTCTCAATAGTTGAAGAATCTTTCATTCATAACATTTAAAATTCAATCATCGCTCGAAACATGATTATTAGATCATTTCAAATCTATAGTGCTTGTAATTCAATAATTGTTGATAATACACCAGGTATCTGGTAATGTAACGAGAAAGAAAGTTCTTCAAATAATTAAAAACCTTTGCAAAATAGTTTGGTGAGCGCGTTGTATCTTTAATTGTGATCACTTCACAAAAACTGTGCTTCCTCATAGAGGACTGTTTTGTAATGAACAAAATAATTCTTTGACAAGAATTAGGCCAATATATTTTTTATGATCGTGATAAAAGACTGCTATGATACTAACGTGTATTTTGGATTATAAAAAGAGCCTGAGGGGATAGAAAAGGCGACTTCACTTGCGTTTCTTATTATTTATTTCTTATTGCTTATTATTATTTATTGTTCATTTTTCATCATTCATAGGTCATAGAAGGTTTTTATATAGTTCAGTAGGTTCATTTCATCAACACGAATAAATTTTTCACTTAAAATATTCGTGCATTTTGAAAATTGAGAATTCTTTATCCTTCAAACGTTAAACCAATTGGCAAATCAGTATAAATCAGAATTTTATTCTGTCATACAAGCCTGTTAAATCCAACAATTTATTTGTCTCACCATAACGAATAAATTTAGTGATTCCAGTAATGGCATTTTGCCAGATTCAAGAAAAAAAAACGTTATTAAATTTATAAATCTGTTCATGTCATAACTTTATTTTGTCATAGAGTGCTTTAAAATATATCAGTCGATTCACATTGTCAAAATGAACAAACTAGGTGCTTGTTATGTTACTATATTTCTATTATTGAAAAAAAAAATTATTCATAAGCGAAAAATTGAAAACTTCAAAATTTTTAAAGATGAAAATCATTATATGGAGATAGCTATAAACATTCTATTGAATTATACCGAATAAATGTCACCACGTGTTTGAAAAAACTTGGGTCACAGAGCATGGTATTACTGCCAATACTGTGATAAAAATTCTTGAAATTTCGAACTTTTTAAATTCACATTTTGCCATTCTCATGATACTTAATGGATGAACTTTAAATTGTTTTGTTAAAAAACGTTGCATTTCATTGAAATCTACGTATGAATTTTCTTACATTCTCATGATTTATGATGGAATGTTTCAGATTCATGTGAATTTGGACCTATCCAGTTTTCGTCAATTCTCGACGATTTGAGATCCCCTGAGTCAGAAAAAATGGTTCTTTCGAAAATGTCTGCCCATCGGTCTGTCTATTGCCTGACGATTATTTGTTTCTGAAAGTTCTACAAAATGGCTCGTCACGATTTTTCAATAGGAATATTAGTTCTTATTTTAAGCACGGAAGATGCGATAAAAAATGAAAATTCAAATTTATAGCTTAACAACGCAAAGGACAACGAAGGCCTTGACAGCAAAATTACTCAACTGAAAGAGGCCTACAAAACTGCTTCTAACCATTTTCCAATAGCACCCATAGTTTGGCGGAAAAATTAGAATTTATACATTCCATCATTTACGAAATAATGTCTTAGATTCATGTGAATTTGGACCTATCCAGTTTTCGTCAATTCTCAACGCTCTGAGACCCCCTGAATCAGAAAAAATGGTTTTTACGAAAACGAATGTGTACCTGTCTGACGACGTGATAGCTCTTGAAGGAATTTTTGAATTTGAATTTCCTTTTGCACACTGATTTGTGGTCCAAAAAGACAGATCAAGTTTATTAGCCAGCCTTCTACTGGTAATATTTTTGGTTTTGCCAAGAAAAATCAAACTGAGAAAAGTAATAATTCAATTTTACCAAGAAACCACGCCAGATGCGATAGGTAGACAAGAAACCAAAAATATTTGTTTCAAAAAGTTCTACGAAACTGCGTCCAACCGTTTCCCGAAAGCATGTTGTTGGCCAACGGCCCGATTGAGAACCCCTGGAAAATCGACATTTGTCAAACACGAGCCTTCACTCAAGCTTCTTTGAAATCTTGAAAAAAAGGCCTACGTGACAAATGTCATATCCAGGGCGTTTACCTTAAAGAGCTTGCTGACCCCGAAAAGCATGATTCATTTCAACAAGCCACTCTCTCCTTTCGTCAAACTGGCGTCGAAAGATCCCAAAAATTCCATCAACTCGTAAACGTTCCGTGGCCGGAGTCTTTCTCTCACTCTACATCACGCGCGCGTCCTTCCGTCTTCGTCTCTGTTCTTTCTCTTGTTACGTTTCCTCTCCCCATGACTCACCGACTACGGGACGTAAACAACTGAGGATCTCAACCGAAGGAAACGTTTTCTGAACGTAAATTCGAAAAACGTTTTCTTGTTCTGGTTATTAATTAAATTAATGAAAAATAATACAAATGAGAGAGAAAGGAGCGCAAATTATTTTTAGTGAATGAAATAACATGATACGAGAATGATAATAAAGAAAACAACCCGGGACGGCTTCCCAAATGATTAATTTAGAATGACTAAACATTCACATTGATCAATTGTTCAAACGAAAATTATTTTTAGAATTCCAAATGTTTATTTTCATCTTAAATGATAGGTATGATTAGGTAGATTATATACTTTGTGACGTGACAGATTATTGTCCACCCACGTTGCTATTTTATTTAGCTTAATTTACCGCGAACTGTTTCTTTCCGTCTCGGGGCACGACACTCCAAGGGCATATTTTAGGTTAATTTTAAGAATTTGAGGACTCATTGCGTTTTTATTCATTTTTGTTTATGACCTTACCTCGGCTTCGTACTCAACCAGGAACAACGAGGGATTTTGAAACTTTAGGGACGCCTAGAGAATTGGGATTCGTCTGCTGTCGCCTTCAACCTAAGAATCGAGATTCTCTTGTTGAATCTGTTCCCGCCTTTCCGACTGCTGTCTCCAATAGTCCCCGAACCTGGTTGGAAACCATGGATGCCTCCAGAGCCAGGGACGTCCGTGCATCATTTTCCCTAGGCTTTGGGTATGAACTTAGTCACCTTGGAGCGTTACCATTAGTCCCCACCAGTAATCCTTCATGAGGGAGGAAGTCTTCTCGCATCCCTTTAGAGGGCCCTCGACGCCAAGGCACTGGCCGAGATGACAGTCTATTCAAGATTCCTATGATATGGATCTGAATTAGGTCTAGCTGTCCTAGATTTGTTGCGGTGTGTTGCTAATGCGGACAAATCTCGTTCCAGAGAGGACGAGAGCTTCCTCATACCGGGAATGCTATCGGATTCTCTCTGCCGATTGGTCTTTGCTTTGATTACAGAGTATTTCGAAGTCGTTCCCGCACTTTCTTTCGTTTTGGCGGCACGTCAGGGAGTGAGCCAAGCGGAGCACCACCAACCACAGACCGGCGCCGAGCAAGCAGCCAATCCGCGCCGACCGGTGGAAACTCCCCTCCAAGCAGGAAAGACGACGCACTTGGCAGCCAACACGCCACGTTCTCTTTCGTCCAGCAGCCCGGTGCCGAAACGATCTAGTCGCGCTTTCTTGCCTTTACACATTATGAAATCTAACTTGGTCGTTACAGTATTTCGTCTCTAAAGATAGTCGCACGTAAAATCAGTGTAAATTGTCTCGAAGAGTCGCGAACCTCCAAGGCTAATTTTATTTCAAGTGTGAAATTTCTTATGTCGTGGAAGAATCAATTTCGTTCTCTCCCATCTAGCAAATTGTTCCCGTTCCTCTTGTTACCGCCGCTATGAATTGCTTTCTTGCTATCGCCGCTATTTCATCCGCCATGTTGGCCTCGTGGTTTGCATAGGACGTTGATTCAATGGTTTATTCATTTTCTCAAATAGACTACCAATACTAGAATTTTTCAGTTCCTTATAAATTCATTCGAGCGGTTATTCAATGTTAGTTGGTTACAAATTTTTCGCCTTTGGAAATTCGCCCTTAGAATGTCGACTGGACGAGTGAGCCCAGCTTAGGTTAGAATTTTCATTGTAGAAGATAACTTATTTTTGTGAACTGAGAATTATGGTAGAATAATGGCACAAAGTATCTAAATATCATATCTCGACTGACTATTTGTGATTTTCCCGTCATGATTTCCCCCATGTACTACCGACCATTGTAACTTGCTATCTGCCCCCCCTTTTTTTATATATTTTCTTTTCTGTGAATACTAAATAAATAATGTACGCCATTTTACTACGTGAATACTTGCGTCAAATCATTCGCGGGTGAGAATTTGAACCCTAAAGGATTTCTCCTGTCTGGCTGACCCATCCCCTCTACCTTTTTCTCATCAGAGGGCTGAGCATTGGTGGACAAAGTTCACTCACGTTCCCGAGTCAAGTTTCAATTTAGTTGATTTCTGAGGTATCGATGGCGCATGCGCGCCTGGCGCCCAACCCCTTCTGGAAAGACATGGTTGTCTTTGCTTAAATTATTTCGGAACGTGGGTGAGAAATAAAATGAAATAACGGTGAGGTAAAATTTACCGTTACAACTTTAATTATTTGTTACGTATCAGTATTTATTAATTATAGCTGATGCGTCAGAGGGGTCAAATAGTCCACTAGGGTGAGGCCCTAGTGGTTTATATTTATGTGGGATCGTGGTCTTTCCACTCTTCTTTGAAGTCCCCGTTTCTTGTCCTTAATTTTAAATATTAAGAGAGCGATCTAGATATTTAATTGAATTCAAATTTCAGCTCATGTTGTCTGGATTAATGTAATATTTATTCGAGGATCAATTTACACGTAGAATTACCTTAACTTTACCGCCAATGGTTAAGGACCACTTACGGGCGAAATTCAAAATCAAACCGTTCGAATTTGTGGTGGTACATTAACACAATACACCGGACTGCAAGGGAGTCAACGAGAGAGAGAGAGAGAGAGAGATTTTAATAAAATGAATTTGATCTGATCTTATTTTGATGTATACTACTCCTGGCCATCTCCCCGTCACTACACTCGCGAAGTGTCGTCAACTAGCACTCACTCTCGAATTTCGTATCCTTGTGATTGTCCCATTCCGGTTCTATCCAATTTTGACTAATCACTACTTACTTTTTATGCACAAAGTTATGGGACCATATGAGCATTATGGGCTGTCAGTGCTTCCGATGCACGAGGTAGATATGAAGGTACCGTCAAGTGTCGTCTCAACTGGTGACCTGCTTCGTAGAACGAGGACACGTGACGAAAATTGGAATATTCGTAATTAAATTAAAGATGCTCCGTTTAGGACACATCAATGAGCTAATCAAATCATGTAACAATTACCTCTTCATGACACGATCGATAAACCAGACGGCACACGCAGTTCAATCAATTATGAAGGATAATCGAATGGGTTGATGTCTATATCGAATAATTCCGTAGATCAATCGTGTGGTACGTCCGGAAATGAGATAATGGTTAATGCCTTCAAAGGAGCAGGGTGATCGAAGGGTTTTTGCTTATGATTAATTATCGATTAAACGTATCACATAGATGATGCCCCCTATCAAGAATATCTCTCATGGGTAATGAGGATTTTTGTGTGTCATGATTGCACGTCCATGCCCTAAGAAAGTCAATTTAGCTAGATCATTTAGAAGTCATTCAAATAATTTTGTGACATGAATTCCATCAATACCCCCATGTCAGGCTTCATAAATTGCGTTTAGTGTGATTATCCCTAGTAATGTAAGTGAGCGGTCCCTGTATAATGTTTGATGAATATCTATATAACTATTAATCATACTCGCATTCGTGCATACTTAGCATATGCATACGTTACATACTTCACGGTTTGCACTTCTATTGGGACTGCATTCCCTTTTGCCACTATCACAACACTACACATACGTAGACCACTGAGAGCTCTGCTGTTGATGTTGTTGATCTGTTTTGCAGCTCGAAGATACTTGTCTAGGCTCATGTCGACGATGTGCAGGATTTTACTAAAGTTTTGAGTATAACTGATGTCAAACACAGCATTCGAAATTTCATTGGAGTGTTGAACTGAGATCCGCATTTCGTGTTGCCTGTCCGTCGTCGTAGGTGAGTAACCCTGAGACTGGTCCTACTTATCCTCCCAGGAATCCCAGCATTGAAGTGGTTCTTTTTCTTTTCATTTCATCAGGTAGGCTAACTGGTAAGGCCTTAGTAGTGTAATATGTTAGTCCATCTAGGTCCCGATTAATATTGTCCCGAAGTCGGTCGACTGCTGCTAATTTGGCAATCAAGTTATATTCACTGAGTAGTCGAATGCATTGAGGGATTAATGCGGATCTACAGTCCTTGGGCAAGTTGTGATTCCGTGCTTGGTAATGGGTGAGTGTATGCTGCAATTCGGTTTCATGTAGGACGGCGTTAACTCTTCAAATAATAACTTGCCTCCGCACGGTGTGTTGACATTTGTAGAAGATCCCAGTAGTGATCCCAGTGCAGGCTCTGGAACTGATTTTCTGCCACGGTGAGTGTGATCTAGAGGATACAACACGTTGTTGATACGAATTGTAGTTTTAGTGGGTACATGATTGTCTCTTTTTTTTCTTTTTTTTCGGCACCGTCTCAAAGGCAAAAACAGATAATCTGTACAGAAATTACATGAATCTTTAGCGCCTCGTACCGCATTTTTCTAATTGACAATTATGGAAGGGAGCGAGGCATGCGCGCAACACGTCCATAAAGTAACTCGAAAGGTGTAAAATTCGTGGACTCATGGATAGACGCGTTGTATGCAAACATTGCAAAGGGTAATAGTCTATCGATAGGTTTTTGCATTGCCTATGTGGCCTCCAAAGAGGCTATCATGATGTTCTGATATTATTTGGGGTCGGGATTCTATAGGGGGCACGGTCAATTGGCCATGACACAACGCGATGCGAATTACACCGTCTCGGAATATATTGGATAATAGTTCCGTCATTTTTGTTTGTGTCAACGTTCCTAACAAATCACCTGAGTTTGCCATTCGACAGTTTGTGCATCTATCGCGTTCTAATGCCTGTTTGAAATTCTGTAACCCAACTGTTACATCGTTCCAATTTATCTCATCGAAATGGTTTCGCTTAACCACAATAGAATACACCTTGCGTTTGCCGAATGGAGTAACTAATATCTGGCCCTTTTGTGGGCAGTATTGTCACAAATCCTGAGGTCGACTCGATCCGTTGCGATTAGTATTCTGTAGATGTTATCCAGGGGGTCGCAATCCTCAGCGATGAAGTGCGCGTAATTGTCGCGCTTGAAGGTCAGCTGCGGTTGCGGCTTAAATTTCGGCAGCATTATTAGTTGTCCCCCTTGACCGGTGCGGAAATGTTCCAGGGATGATCCCGGCTAAACCAAACTCCAATTCCTATCTCGGGTTCCCCTTTGTCATTGTACTATAGGTACAAGCCTCATCAATATATACTTCCGTAATTTCATCACCTAAATTAGGGAACCAAGGTTTGGGTACGTCAGGAGGCGCGCTTTGTGGGAGTGAGTTTTTGATGGACCGATCATGGTTGGCTCAACACTGGAAAGTACGCTACGACTCTTTCGGTATACGGGAGCATCAGATTCATCACTGCTATCAGTACGTGTTTTCGGACATGATTTGCTATTGTGCTGTTATTTGCATCAGATCCTTTATAGTGTGCGAGTGGTTTAAAAGACTCATCCGAGTCATTTTCTGCAGATATTCCCACTAGCCTTTTTTGTGACTTGGCTAGCGTTGTTGGTTATCAAACGGTCGCTTTTGCACCCGTGACCAGTGTGGTAGTTCGGCGCCATGGAGCTGTTTTTTTGATGACGGTCCTGCCTTCAACCTGAATTGTAGTGGGCCTTAACGCCGTTGTTACCGAACTATTCGTTGTTTTTAGTTTCCTTGTACCCAGCTGAGCAATGGTAGGATCAATTGTTGACTACGACGAACGAGCCGCTTTAGATCGCGTTAGTCGCCCCGTTAACGTGCTTTGTTCTCCCGTGGCTGATTCTCTTGATCCCTCCTTCTCAGATAGAGTCTTCTTGATAGGTGGTGCTTGCCGTAGGATAGCGTACTGTGGAATCCTTCGGGATTGATTATGTTCCTCGTCCTGTTTGGGGTTGCTGGAATTGACCGATGACTCTATTATTCTATCTTCTCGATAATGCCCGGTAGCTCAGAAGGGTTAATAGTCGTGTCTATAACTTTATCCTGTTGCTCTTCTCTCCCTATCAGGTTTCCTGACAGGGCTTCTACTCCTCGGTTGAGCTTTCATTTTTTGTACTCAAAGATGTATTGGTAATCTTTGAGCCGGTATCGCCAGCGGGTTTATCGTGGACGAGGGTGTTCCACATAAGTAATCCAGTGGTCTGGTTCATGGTCGCATGCGAGAGTCAACTTCCGCCCATATAGATAGGGTCGGAAGCTGGTCACTGCATACGAGTCGGCTAGACACTGTTTCTCTGTGTCATCGTACCGCTGTTCGATCTTAATTAGTATTTTCGAATGATATGCAATAGGCATATCTATATTGCCATATTCTTGTGTCAAGACCGCTCCGACGACACATTCGGATGTCTTGCCTTTTTATCATGTTCCTCTAAAGTTTCTGAATAAAAAATAACGTCATACAAATATACGAACGCTTCCCCCTTTAACATTCCTTTTAAACTGGTATCCGTAAAGCGCTGGAATGTGGCGGGAGCATCTTTAATCCCCATAGGCATTCCGAGGTATTCAAAATGTCCTCTTGGAGTAGGGAAAGCGGTTTTAGTCCTATCTTCCGGATGGGTTTCAACTTAAAAATATCCTTTGGCTAAATCGAAGACGGAAAAGTATTGTGCCCAGCCTAATTGGTCTAGGATATGGGAAGATGACTCCACTTTTTAATTGTTTGGCAATCTGAATCTCCTTATAGTCTTTGTGCCCCCGGCGCACGGCAGAATTGTTTCTTTGTGACTATGGGCATCACTAGTGATGGAAATCCGGTACTGAAGTTTATTAGTGACGGACGGTCGCTTCCCATTGAGATGGAAAATGTCCGGGTAATCGATGGCCCATCCTCGCACTAGTTCTTCTTCTTGATTATTTAAGTGCGATAGGTGGAGACTATTTAGGACCTTGCGGACTCGTAATGAGGGGCCTCTATCCCTCTCCTCTTCTAATTCGCTATATTGATACCACTCGTCGAACTCTGCCCGGAAAGTCGCAGTAATCAAAAGGGATTAGTTCTTGGTGGGGGGGGGGGGGACATCCAACTCTACGTTCCGTTCAGTAGTATTTTATGCATAGTTTATGTCTGAATGATACTTGAGCTTGTTCTTGGCGTAAATTTGCCCGACCTAGAATTCCATCTGCGGGGATGGGAAAGTCATTAGGTACCGCATGAAATTCTTCGGCACTATTTAATATTCTTACCGTTAATGTCTCATGGGTTTCCACTGCTTCCGTTGCTATTCTAATGGAATTATCTCCAAGGATAAAGTCGGGTTGTAGGCTCTAAGCTTGATGAGATTGATATCGGAAGCTGGATCAACCAGGAAGTTAGCTGTAGTTTTTCAAAATTCGGCGGCCTTTAATCGTACGACTGGGGAATCTTCTTCTTCATATCCATTTCGTAAGACTCGTTTTGACTCTCTACGAATTGGACTGTCTTGAGACGCTCTTGTACTGTAGGGCTTGAGGTGACGTTCAGCTGGCGAGCCTGTTGGTAGTATAAAGACCCTAGCTTCGGTGACGTTGTTCGAACTCTATTGGTCGTAGTGGGTAAGGCCCACTGAGGCTGATTGGATGTAGATGGAGAGTCAACAGTGACGGAACCTGGAGTTTGCGTTGAATAGGATAGTTGGTACGGATATACAAAATTTGGTGGAAAGGTGGGAAGGTAAGATTATTGAGAGGAATGAAGATGAGAATGTTTGGGGTGGGAAACGGGAAATGGTGGATAAAGTTCAGGATAAGAGGGGTGCTGAAGATTTGGTGCCTTGAGGCTGGTATCGAGTAAAGTTCTATCCGGTCGTCTGGATTTATTTCGATCTTCCAGTTGCCGAGTATGAGGGCTAGGAGACCTTGCCCTTTCGACCACCCTGTCGTATCTAGCAACATGATGAAAAGCCGCCGATGTTGCTTCTGTCTTCTCCGTATATTTCTGCCTCTTCTCCACGTGTAAGGCATGTTCGTAAGCTTCACTAATGTCCTTAGATTTTCGGGTATCCAGGAAGATGGACATTTCCTCGGGTAATTCTTGGATAAATGCATCCACTGCACAATCAGTCGCTGGTTTCATCATCATGTTTGTGTCATCATTGGCTGCAGTGTATTTCCCGTCAAGAGAGTATTTAGCCCCACTAAGTAGGCCTAGAGTCCGGTTATAGTAATCGATTACACTCTCTGCTTGCTTCATTCGTAGGTTGATGATTCCTTCAAAGTACTACTGGTACTTCTTGGTAGGTGCGAATCGCTTCTTTAAGGGTGCTGCTATTTCATTTAGATAAGCGAATTGCTTATTCCGGACGCTCTCGTGTGCAATTCCTTTCAGCTGGCTCAAAATGATTTTAATAAAAGCTTGTTCGGTATTATCGGTTATATACGCCGCGCTGTTTTGAATATCTTGGAGGAATTCTATTAACGGTGGACTACTTCCATCGGAAGTAGAGATGTGAAAGGTGTTGTGCTTAGTGTCATACCTTCGAATGCCGTAGCCATAGCTACACTAACATCTAACGCCCTCGGATGTTCATCAGTATTGTCTCCTTGTGTTTGGGTTGGGCTTAAACCGTTTTCTAGTGGTGATCTTCCATTCACAATAAGAGTAGGTGGAGTCTCCGGGGTTTCCTGAGAATTACTTGAATTGTTAGGGTCGCTGCTTGGCATATTAATGTTAGCGAGGTTGAGTGGTGCTGCGAGGAAGTTTTATTCTTGATGACGTCAAGATTCCGAATTCTATTCCCGGGGATATTGATACTAGATCTTTAATCACGGCTAGTTTAGTTTCACCTCGTCAGCCTCTCTTCGCAGCAAATGGATGAATCAAGGAACCCTCGAACCCCGTCGATCAAGCTTTGAATACAGAAAATTTACTAAACCTGGTATAGTGAGGGCATTTTATTTTTTTTTTCACTCGAATCCCTCCAAGCGAATGTCCTGCCTGGAGCTCTTCTAATTTACTTCCTTGTATTTGGTTTGTGAGATAGAGGGCTGGGAGGCGGCCTTCTCTATAGCATCTCGTTGTTTGATTTCCCGGAAGATTTCTAATTCAATTTCTAAATTACTTTCCGATGATAAGTTAAGTGTTTCAATAGATGAGTTTAACTCGATAATTTCGAACGGGGAGGGTGTTCTTTCGGAACTGATTTGTTTCCTGGCTTTATCCACATGCTGTTGCATCAGATTCAAACAGGTGTTTAGATCAGAATCGAATTCTCCTGTGTTTTCGATTCTAGGGAACAGGTCTTTCGTCCTAAGTGGGGGTGGGTCAACAAACCGGATGTTGATGGGTATTTTAACGGTTTGCCCTGAGGGGTAAAAAACTTTCTGAATTTCGTGGTCAATCACTTTGTGCTTCGAAAAAGTTTCTACCACTAGCGTGACGATGGCTTGATCGATTTGTTTAGCTCTTACTTTTTGTCCCTTCTAGTTTTAAGTCTTCTAGTAGCCTTTTTTGACATTTTTCTTTTTTTCCTTTTGAGGTAATTCCTGACCTATTGTAGATTGATAAATTAATTTCAATACACACAAGGTTTCTAAAAATCTCGCTCTCCTCTTTAGTCTAAAATAAATTCAAATGGTCAAACGCAGCTCGACCATTCTCTTGCTTGTAGCAAGTAGTTTGAGTCAGCACGGATGAGGCTCATGAACTTGCATTTTGAGCAAACTCAAAGAGCAAATTCTCGAGACTTTGATTTTTTTCAGATGGCTTTTGTTTTTAGGAATCGGAAAAAAATGTCATCAACCCGTAAGTTGAGCGTGCGATCGGGTGAGATGCGAAAATTAATAAAAAAATTTAATTGAAATCAACTTGTCTTTCTTTGTCCAGGATAGTAATATGAGTATTAGAATTCATTGTATCAGAGAGAAAAGGCCACTACACCGCATTATTTTTCAAAAATTAAAATATTCCATTTTCTCAAAGGAAAAGGTGATTTCTCAAGCAAGTAATATTGTTCTTTAATAAACCGTGATTATACCGGGGTCCCAGTCCTGTGAGCAAGAGGACAATTGTTAACTCCTGTTTGACACCTGTGAAATGAAAGAAATTAATAGTTCTTCGGCTTCTCTTAGCAAGGCTCAGAATTCTTTTGCAAATTTGCAAAAGATATTTCTGCTTCTGGGACCGAGGACTAAACCTTATCGTTGAATTCAACTATATCAGCTATATACATACGAGTAATGAAAGAAAGTGGACTGAGACTGTCACCCTGCAGGACCTCTTGCATCACTTCGAGTTTCTCTGAGTAAGAGCTACAACATTTGACCCTCAAATTGGATTAAGCAAATAATGATCCCATTTCGGAGTCAACCTTTTGAAGATGTTGTTCAACTTATCAAGACCCGCAGCTTTCTTTAGATTACAATGCGATAGAACCAATTGCAATTTCCTTAATGAAAAGTCGGTATCAAGCACAGGGTTCAGCACTGAGATACGATTACGATCTGATATGTCACGTCCCGAGCAAAAGGCGAGGGTAGTTTGGAAAAATGAGAAAGAGAGAGACCAGTGTTGCTGATTATAGTATGTCAGGTTCGTAAGACCTGCTACATTCATGTGATTGTATGGGGCTCTTTGGTGGATCTAATTTTCATAAAAATTTTGATAGATGGTTGAAAAGGGGTTAAAAAAGTGAGAGTAATTTATAGTCTGATGGACTTTCTGGTTGACGTGCAATTGTTACCCTCTTTTGTTCTTCAAATTTAGGCGACAATGATATTCCTTTATAGGGACGCTTTATTATTCCTGTCGTATTTGGATCTAAGTCAGAAGTTTTATATGACTCTGGAATCGTCGCAAAACAAACATGCGGACTAGGACTACAATCTCGTGATTCCGAATAACTGGATTGAGGATACCTTAATTCTCGATAATAGCTTCTGGAGTAAGGAGAGTTCAAATGATGTCGTGCTTCGTACACGAGCGCGACTTTTAACGCTGCGTCTGAACTTGCGCGCTTCTACCAAGCCCGAAATACTGTTCTGTAAACCTCAATTGAAAGCTTCGAGGGCACAGTCATTAAGAGGGGATAGTAATTGCTCCACGTTCGCATATTTATCCTCAAGAGCCGCTTGCGCTCCTGATTTTAGGAGAATGACTCGATTGAAGAATTCAGTGATATTTTCTTCGCGATTTATTTGTATGGTTGAAATTTCATGTAAGTACCATGAATACTTTTTGCGGGGTGCAAGTCGCAGTTTTAGATATTTGATTGAATCATTAAGAGTTGTCAAAGTTTTTCTATGAATTCTATCTCGGGCCGCCCCTTTGAATCAGGCTAATACTTCTTTGAGATACTGTGTTTTACAGTTAGCTGGCACCGATGATCCTCCGTTTATAATGTCTTGGATGCAATCTCTAACGGGCATATGTTTGCCATCATAACTGAAGATATTAACCACAACTTGTTGTACGGCAAAACACTCAGCCATGGAAGTCATCATGGCTTCACTGAGTGTGCGATCGATATCGCCGGTAAATTAGGTTTTGTTTGGATCATTAGGCATTCTTGCGATATGCTTGCTTGAAATTGAAGGTAAAATCTTTTATTTATCAAGGGTATTCAAAAATGACTAATTGTAATTGTGGGGATTAAAAGGATTTATGTATATTTAGGTGCTTGGTTCCAAGTATTTTTAAAGAAAACAACGAGATGAAACTGTTTTCATGGACCTGAATTGAATTTTGGATTTTTTTAGTATGTTAGAAGGTTCTGCTAGTGTATTTGAGGCCTTCAGGGGATGAAACCCCTGCTGAATAACACAACAACTGTGAGAAAATGAAAATGGGATTGGAATGAGAATTAGATGAAAGAATGAATACTTCTCAAAACTATTCATTTCAGCTATGAACTGATAATAATAAAAGAAGTGACAAAAGTAAAGACTTTTGATCAGAAGTTGAAAGAAGAGGCGATAATTTTGAACCCTTAACAATCCAAAGAATCTTTCACAGAGGAAATCTGTTTTGCAAAACCCTATTTTTTAAATGATTCAAGGATATAAAAGAATGACAAGAATAAAAAGGATGATCTGATAGATTTTTGACCCCTTAGTTCCACTTTCAAGTGTAATATGTCGCTGTTACAGTTTGTGTAACATTTTGGAATTCAAATATGAAAACTAGAAACCTAAAATTTTTGACAAGAATTCAATTTTTGAAAATTTGAAATTTGTTCAAATGTCACGGAAATTCACCTAGTTTGTTACGTAGAATTTCAATTCGAGTTGTCGTTGTTTGAAACTCTTCACCTGCACATCTTGCTACAAAGAGTACATGTAAGGTTGATTCGGGGTAAATATTAGGATTATTAACAATGGCAGGGCTTGCGAGCACGGGAAGTATACCAACGCCTAACAAGCACTTCGAACTTTGCCTTGCCCCGAAGGTGACCGTGCAACGAATCTAAGAAGAACATATACTCTGAAGTTCTTTTACAAAATTTCTATCTCAATAATACACTGAGCTTTGATTTGCAATTTTTATAAAAGAAGACACTGAATTTATAATGAAAATGACAATTCCACCGCTGACACCATATCAGCTGTCACGTCCCGAGCAAAAGGCGAGGGTAGTTTGAAAAATAAGAAAGAGAGAAACCAGTGTTGCTAATTATGCCAGGCTGGTAAGGCCTGAACAATTATTTGTTTGTGGGTTCGTAGTCATTAACAATCCTATGGGGATTGCGTCTATAAAGTGTTCGAAATAAATGAGATATAGTTAAGAATACTGATGATTTATCAAAGAGGCAAAGAAAAGATCAATAGTTACATGCATTAAACTTACAATCACCTTTCTAATCCAGAAAGGAAAGAGAGGTCGATCTGTCGATTGTATCTCCGATACGTCGTAGAGCGGCGACGGAACTCTACTGGATGTTTGTATGAGTTTTCTTTGAAGTGACTCAATTGGTGTAGTGAAATGACGCACGGTCACTGTTCACTAGTAGAGCGACACACGGTCCTAAACAGCTACCGAATCCACTCTTGAGATGATTTTCACGAACGTTAAACCAGCGGACTTTTTCCGGAAAATGACTCATACGACGACCGAAAGTCACAGCCGAAGGGACTTCAGTTCACAACTTGATGATTTGTTACTTGAGTTACGAAGAGTTAAAAGTACGCGACTTGTTCAAAGCGGTTCGTACCTCGTGGATTAAGTTGAGAGCGTGACTGCTTGGAACAAAAGAGGACCACTAGGGGTATCTTTGGGGTTTATTTAGGATAGGGATGAATAAAATATCACGTTTCTCGCAAATCTGTGCTTCGACACGTCCCTTTCAATTCTGTGCTTTGACACGTTCCTTGCAATTTTGTGCTTTAGCACGTTCGTAAATATCCGATACGTTCATGACAAGACTTGCCTGAAATATGATCGCCTCGTTCGACGATGTTATGAGGATGGTTACGAACGATCTTGATTGAGATTTGAATGATTCACGTGGGTGACTAATATGTGAGTTCCCTTGGCTGACACTCTCGGCAGCCGGTCATCGCTTCTCTTGTTCTTTCAGGAATACGAATTCTTCATGCCAAACATAACTATGACCAACGTTTAATTACCTTTTATCGGTGAAACCTATACATGGTTTCTCTTATTAAATTATCGGCATCAACTGAGTTTTTTGTCCACCCATGGTAATTCACTTTTTGTTAGCTTGCGCTTTCTGCTTTATCATCAGTAGTGTAATTATCATGAGTGGACACCCGATTAAGTGAATCCAGTTAGTGCGCCTGATCATGTGAGTAATTATCACTTGTCTATCTTGAAGTAAGTTGGGTAGCCTCTTGTCAGGCGTTGCAAGCAAAATTTTACAAATTGCGGATGTTACAGATTCAAATCTAGATAGAGAGAGGTCTCGATAAAAAGCAAACCATTCACTAGTATTTAGTACATGAATATATTTAGTCCATATTAATTTCGAGCTAGCATAAAGTGGTTTAATCAAATTTCAGAGACACTACGCGAATAGTGTCTATATGCACTAGAGGAGAGCATCTTAATATTAGCGCACTGTGAGTTGAATCAAGTATTTTCATGGTCATCTCAGTTAAGAGCTTGAGCAGAGTTCCTGTAGATCAGCATGCCTGTCTCAAGCGTGGCTATTTTTATTGTTACTATCAAATTATAGTATAATTCTTAAGTATTATCATTACTTATGTAAATATGTGGGCACAGTAATGAAACACGAAAAAAGGTCTTCCCACCTTCTTCTTTCCATTTTATAAGTATTGATACCGGAATAGAATCAATTGTTTTCTTAGGAGTAGATTCATCAAAACAACGTTGGATTAGTTTGTTTAATTTAATTGTTATAAGAAGGTGGTTAGACTGGTTGAGAACCCTACAATCATCTAGTCAATTCAGGCGAATGATGCTGATCCAACAGAGATCAATTGAGTGTCCCCATGCAAGAACAGGACATAATTTTTCTAGCGCTTTGGATTTCGCCCTTAACAACTAAAAAATCGAAATTCGGAATTTTGAGTTTTAAAACATACATTATACCTGTAGTAGATAATTACCTTCCGCATCTTTTTTTTACTGCAAGAAAATCTTATCTTTTTTAGATTTTTAAGAAATTGCAAAAGACGTGTTTTTTTCAAAAGTCAATTTTTTATTCGATTTTTGTCTTTAACTCGTGCTCAAATCTGCAGTTTTTGAAATTTCTTTATACAATTTAGAGGAAGCATTCCTTATAGTATCCTTGTTATGACAGTTAGTGAGAAAAATTTTCAACTTCATTCATAACAATATAAAAAATTATTTTCTAGGCAATTGCATAATTCGTCCCACAAGAAGTTTGAGCGTTTCATTTATAAAGGAAAGTTCGAGCAAAAAAAAATTTCCTGTGGAGAAGTTGTTCAAAAAAATACAGAGAAGTTTCCTGCGAAGCCTTTTTTCGACGAATTACTAGGTGAAAAAGTGTGAACGCTAAACTTTAAGCGCAGCGCGTGACTGATCTTCTATACGTGGATTATGTCGATTCGGGAAATTTTTCCTTATACAGCGTTGCATTTAACTCCAAATGTAATATAGGAGGATGTTTAATCATGTAGTTCTCTTTCCCTTTTTAAAAGAATTTTTTGTTGATAATAATATTGTTAAGTCTTAATCTAAAACATAGTTTTTTAGTATTTATTTTTAAAATACTATTTCTCTGCCAACTATTATATTTGCTGGGGTTTTCCAATCTTTTTTGACGAAACATCTGCTATTTCAGTAGATAGTAAAATTTGAACAAGTACAATAATCTTTAGAATTCCCCTTCACATTTTTATAAATAAGAGTTGTAAAGCTAGTAGTAAATACTAAAAGGCCTTCAAATTCTATCACTCAGAGTGTTCTGTCCTAAATCATAAGAAATGGTCCAAATGTTAAGCTCATTTTTATAATTTTATTATTTAATATTAACATGTCTTGCAAGCGCCCAGTGCAGGTAATCTTCGACCCTTCGGGTAAAATTTATGTGAAATGTAGCCAAAACATTGCAGTTTTCTGCTAAAACAAAATATTTCCATTTCGACTACCGAAGTGCACAATGATCTCATAAGGTATTCATATAAATTATTATAAACATAAACATAAATATTCGTTAAATGGATTAAAATTTTACATATTTTATGTCAATTGAAGTGTTATTATTTATTTTGAAGTCTGACCCCCTTATTACCCGCCTAAACGTCAAGATGTCCCGACTCGGCATAATCCACGCATAGAAGATCAATCGCGCGCTTGAAGTTTAGCGTTCACAGTTTTTTACGTAATAATTAATTTAAAAAAAGCCCTCGCAGAAAACTTCTCTGTACTTTTTTGAACAACTTTTCCACAGGAAGTTTTGGTTTGCTCAAATTTTCCTGGATAAACGGAACGCTCAAACTTTTTGTGGAACGAATTATGCAATAGCCTAGAAAATAATTTTTTATATTGTTATGAATAAAGTTGAAAAATTTTCTTGCTAACTGTCATAACAAGAATACTATAAGGAATGTTTCCTCTAAATTTTATGAAGAAATTTTAAAAACTGTAGATTTTAGCACTAGTTGAAGACAAAAATCGAATTAAAAATTGACTTTTAAAAAAAACACGTTTTTTGCAATTAGTTAAAAATCTAAAGAAGATGCGATTTTTTAGCAGAGAAAAAAAATGCGGAATATAATTATCTACGATTTTGTATGTTTCAGAATTCAAAATTTCGATTTTTTAGTCGTTAAGGGCGAAATCTAAAGCGCTGAGAAAAATTATGTCCTGTTCTTGCATGGGGACACTTAATTGTACTGCGTTTAATACCCGCTAAATGAAGAATATGATCAGGATTGTCAGAGACGGAACGGCCATTGCAAAGAATTAAATTACAAGAGTCGAGTAATTCCACCCTTGCTTTTCTCTTTTATAGCAGGACTATAATAAACACTGCGCTTACCCAAAAATCAGGGTAATTTCACGCACTTACTTGACAACCAGGTTCCACCTAGATTTTTGACCGAATAATTGCTTAAGCATTCTTTTTGGCTTTCATCCAAATTGAACAGGTGGTTAAAGTCACTCTTATTCCAGAAGCATGCTCTGAAAGGCTCACCGGCAGAATTGACAACACTTTGATTAGTGATAAATCACTCAGAGGAATGGTTAGAAACTTGGCTGCAAGATGTGGTATCAGCACGCTTAGTAACGGCATCTTGTAAGTCGCCATTTTTTGGAGGGGCTTCCTTCATTTTCCCGAATAAATCCTGCTTCTCAGATCTATCCGGAGTTGCGAGGGGTCCAGTTCTCTTAATTCGCATTGAATCAGACCTCTGATTTCTCGACCCAACAGCCGTGTAATTGTTTACAGACTTCAGCGATCCCTTATTTCCCAGCTGTGAATCAGAATTGTTAACGGATACACCGGCTGTGTTATTATTTACCAGTTAAAGCGACCCATCGTTGCTCAGATTCGTCGTCGGAAACGTAGACCTGAGCCGGTAATGCGGGAATCGAGACCAAGTTTCCTGAAGTCAGAAGCCGCCTTCCTTAGGACCTTGCGCTTTTTGATAGATTCCGGGTGCAGATCGTGCTTTACAAAAATGTTCGTACCTCTAAGATTGGTACGTAAGTAGTGGTGGTAAGTTTTGGCATTCATGAAGATTAGATGCTTCACTATTCCTGAGGAAAGAGACAATAGAACTGGCCTTTTTTTGGTCAATTTGTATTACCCGAGACACCCGGCATATTCCAGTGATTTATCTCCAAGCGACAGGACCAATTTCGATCGGATCAAATATCGAATTTTTCACCTTATACAATAGAAGTAAGACGGTTTTCGTTGGATCATCAAGCATGCCAAAAATAGTGAATTATTTTTCCTACTGCGCTTGTCTAGTAGGTGGGCTTGCTTGAATATTTCTACTTTTAGGTCGGCGTTCTCCACTTCCATTGCACTTATCTTATTATACAATTCTGAATCTTTGTAGATAACTAAAATAAAACGTTTTTTTTGCGGCGCTGATTTTTATCGATACTTTTTCTTCGAGAGAACTTAACAGAGCTTCAATTTGTGACCCGGGAACCATTTTGAAGATTGAAAGCAAAGTAAGATACAGCACTGTGATTGAGACGCGCGCCAATCAAGTATTCAAAAGAATTTTGATCATTGCGGATCTGAATTTCATTGATTCTTTTCTTAAAATCCCAACTATTTCGAATGTGATGTTTTCTTTTCCAGAATACTTTTTTGATAATTTTTCGAGAGTTTTTGATAAACAGAAAAATGGCAAGCCAGGGAAATGAGAAATAGGCCTTAAAGTGTGGTTTTGTGTATGTAATTTTGATAAGCCATAAAATCTCAGGTTCATTCATCATTAAATCTCCGGTTTAATGTGTTTTATAGAGTATTCTGGATTAGTTCTTGTTTTTGCAATTGGGAAGTTCTTTTGGTTATATAGAGTACCAAATTCACCACCGAGACTCATCACTTCCTGAAATTCATCTGGTGTCTGTTTATTGGATATATATATATATATTTCTGTTGGGGTCTCCTAGGGCGGGTCTAGGCATACCAACTGAAACCAAAAACCTCCTCTGCCGAACCCATAACGCTGCTCGTGGAACCGCCTTTCGGCTTTATTTTTCACGAGCAGTGGGTTCCTCATTATGGTCGAGTATGCGACTCTTCCATCATCCGTTCCCCGGAAGCTCGTGTCCCCGGCCGCACACCCGCGGCCGGGGACACGCGCTTCTAGCGGGAATTTCTATCTGGCCCTACCCGTTTTTGTGCATCTGGAACGCATGAGCATGAGCATGAGAGGAACCATCGTGTCGGGGGTGAGCTCGGCGCCCACCGCCCGCCACGCGGCCTTCCTCGCCACGCTCCACTTGTCGCAGGCGAAGAGTGTATGCTCTGCATCGTCGACCGGGGAACCGCAGTAATCACACGCCTCTTCGTCCTTCTTCTTAAAGCGCTTCAGGCACGCGTAGAAACAACTGTGACCCGACAGCGCCTGCGTCAGATAGTAGCCAATTTTTCCGTGCTTCTTCTTCAGCCAGGGGGAGAGATCTGGGATTAGGCGGTGAATCCATCTCCCAGTGCTCCCCCCACGCCATCTCTCCTGCCATCTCGTTACGAGTCGGCTTCTAGCCTCCTTGCGGATG
>JAUMHM010000005.1:46985145-47015163 GCA_032362435.1 Melikaiella ostensackeni
CAGTTAGAAACGTCTGGTGCATGAGACCAGAAGGCAAACATAAACCATCAAAAGTAACAGCACATGTATCTAATTCTCGGGTTAATTTGCCATACACACTCGCCTTAAAACATCAGTACCAACAATGCTATAGTTTCATGTGCCAAGATTCACTTGTGGATAAAATAGAATACGGTCGTGCTAAAGAAATGTTTGATCAAAGATTGACAGATATTCGTCATTTGCTACCTACTGATTTTTATATAAATGCTGAAATTGATTCTGTATCCTGGATTACTATTCAAAATATTCAGTACAAACCATCCATGGTAATTACCGTCGGATACGAAGATTACCTCCCCATTTTTGGTACAATAGTCGAAGTTCTACTCAATTCGGAAAAAAAGTGTGTCTTTATATTCAAAAAACTTATAACTTTTGGTTGGTCAGCCCACGTCTGCGCATTCGAAGTTAGACTTACTAATAAGTTAATGTCGATAAATTACGAAAAACTTTTTAACAAAATGCCAACGTGCGTTCAAAATTACGCAGACGGAAGTTATTACGTCGTATATGATGATTCTTAAAGCATAAATACGTTACCGTAATAATAATAATTCGTAATACGTAAGACGTTAAAAATAAATCGTTTTTGAAACCATATAAGCTCCGAAAAGTACCTGATTTGCAACATAAGAAGTATCTCGAGAAAATTGATACGTATCATTACTGAATCAGCTTTAACGTATTTCATAATTTTTAATTTAGAATTTATATCATAAAAATTGATCCTAAGAGTGTTTAAAACTATGATTTAAACCTAGTCAACTAACTGCGATTATTTACAGTTTAAGATAAAGGAAAAGAATTTGTGATGGTAAATTAGAAGAAAATAAGCACATATGCTTGTATTAGGCGTAAAGAAATAGATACGTAAGATATTTATGAATTTTTATAACTACCTATAATAAAAGTTATTCTAGAATATAAAAGCTTTATTAGAATATAGTGGAATATAGCAGTTGCGAGGATATGCGTATAATGTTTGTATGTATGGCTATGTTTCATGTTCTGTGCTCCAATAAAAGAATTTAAACAAAAAAAATTGAGTTTGTATTTAATTAGAATTATTACAGTTTTAAATTGAATTGAATTTTTATTGGATTCAAAGAAAATTTATATTCATTTTAAACCAACCTATTCTCTTGTTTCAACCAAACCGGTTATTTCATTTGAAGAAATATAAAGGTCAAATCAAAAATTATATTTCTTTAATTTAAAGAAATTTTTTATCTGAAGCAATCAAATATTTCTTTAATTCAAAGAAATCTTTGGTTTGAAGCAATGAAATATTTCTTTAATTTAAAGAAATTTTTCGTTTAAATTAAAGAAATATTTTTTTAAATGAAATAAAAAAAATTAACAAAAAAATTTCTTTAAATCAAGCAAATGTTTCTTTGACCGTATATCAATACTAGAATTTCTTTGATTTAAAGAAAGTTTCTTTGATTCAACAAAACTTTTTTCTGGGTGTAGGAGCGCATTTTTCCTTAAAGCGGCACTGGCCGTTCTTAAAAAGAAGCTATTTACAGTACTAAATAAATAATGTTTCTAGAGCAAAATGGTTGATATTCCCTGATAAACCACATTTGGCCGTGCTATAAACAACAATCTGCACTCGTTTTCACTGAGGCAATTGCTCACAAGGGCAAAAAGAAAAATCTTCAAAAAGTGTTCAATCTTTTCAATTTTGCAGGCAAACCGTTGACCTTATAGCAACATTTAATGAGAGATTTTTATGCAGAAGAGGATTCCGAATATTTTATTATGAAACTATTTTTGTTCTAGAAACAGCCGATCTTAAGGAAAGTCAGAAAAACGTCAAACAAGCTGCCATGTTGAAAAATGGCGGCTCGAGCTTCCCCCCCCAAATTTCAGTTAATTCTGGGAGGCGATATCACACCCCATATCGAAAGCTTTGAAGGACTATTTAGCTTATTATAACTTTTTTTCATTCGATATCCTTCGTTGATTGGCAAGGCCGTTGCACAGTGGGGCAAAACGTCGAAATTTGATTTAAAACAACCTAGAGCTCAAATTTCTTGAACGATTTCGGTCTTTTTTCTTAGATATACTCTTAACTAAATTCGAAAGAGAATTATAAGAGTTGATTTTCGAATTTTTTGTTTATTGCATGTCTGTGCCAAGAAATAATGTGAAAAATGGTCATTTTTACAACTTCATTTTTTATTTTTCCGTAAACAGTCGAAATTAACTCGGAATCAATTAAAATCTGTATAGTAGCATCTAAATTAAGAAATTAGTTTGTGAAGTGTTTAAATTAGATTTTGTGTACAAATTGTATAAACAAATTTCAAAGCTGGTGATTGTACGATTCAACAAACTTTTTTCTCAGCAAATATTTGTTGTATTTCACAGTTAGTGATGCACATTTAAGAATATTGTAACCAATTGATATTTGGTTATTTTATGAAAAAATCAATTCAAAAAACGAATTTTGAACGAAGTAATTCATCATTCAACCAAACAACTGAATTTTTAACCAAAAAAGATAAAATTTATACCAAAGAAGACGAATCTTCAACAAAAAAAAAGAGAAATGTTCATCCAAAAATGAAAAAGTTAAATTTTCAGTCAAAATACTTAATTTTCAACAAAAAAAAAAACAAACGATTTTTCGACAATGTAGTTAAATTTTCAACCAAAGAGATGAATTTCTAACTAAAATGATAAATCTTCGACCAAAGAGAATGAATTTTTAACAAAGTAGTTCAACCTTCAATCAAGTAGTTGAATTTTCAATTCAATAATCATTTCGTGATTATAAATTGAATGGCGTTTAAGAATATTCTGTGACAGTCTTTATTACTTATTTTAATGCCTAATCTAAAAATTCTATAAAGGTTGTCGCATGTGTCGCTAATCAGAAAATATAGAGATGGCCTGACTAGTCACAATTTTGAAGTGAAAATTCGAAAATTTTGAACCAAAATAGTAACCAAATTTTTGGAAAATTTAATAAACTGGCAGATTTCAACGAGACTCAGTATACTAGAGGTTTTATTTTTGGTTTCCAATCATGAATTTATGGACAAAATATAAAAATTCGAAATTTTTTATCCTAAATGGCGATCAAATTTTGGAAAAATTCAATATATTATCGGTTTCCACGAGGTTCAATCGTAGGATTTTTTTTTTTTGTTACCAGATAGTGAAAAAGTTCCTGAAACTATGTACGAGTGGATTCGTGATTCGCAACGAAAAGGTGTCAGTAAATTTATCGTTTAAACTTTATATTTATGAGAATCTTTATTGAACATTGAATAGGACAAAATATATTGTATCACGAGTGTATAAGCAAACTCATTTACTTTTTCAAGTTGACACTGTCTGAATATTCATTTTCGTTCCCGTGTTTGTACAAAATGAAATAAGATGGCAAAGTTTTAAAGACTATTCGACAATTTTTGCTTTTTCAATCCTAATTGGTAAGTTTTTCCTAAATTTCTTTTAACCTTTAACATATTTAGAGATTTACGCTTACAATATATTTACAAATGTACACCTACAATCCTGCAACATGTATACATATTTACGGCTTTAGTATTAACGCGTGAAAATTAATTAAATTAAGTAATGCAATCACATTGGGTATAGACGAATCACACTTATTGTTTAAAAATTATTAACATTCCGGAATAGTCAGGCTGTAATACGGAAAACTAATTTGCGGTACGTCTTTTTCTGGTATAGCGGAACGTAATAATAACTGCTGGAATAGCTAAGAATTCTTTAGCTGCGTTCTTCAACATTGGGAATCGATGATCATTTTTCGACCACCATTCTAAAGGATTAGTATCCGAAACACATCTTTTCTCACTTAAATATACTCGTTAATTCATGAGTAAGTGAAATAACTGACGCATATTCATGTGCAGAATTTTCATCCAGGTAGTGTTTCATAAGAAACTTCTTTAGTTTAGTCGTAGGTTCGCCTGTAATCAATATATGTATATGAATATGAATAGGTAGTAGTACATAATATGTATACATACGCATATGTGTATATGTAGTACATAATATGAAAGGTAGCAGTAAAATTGAGCTTTTTATTAAATTTTAATAGACTTTGATGCTAGATTCTTTTGTGACCAGAAAAATTTTTCACCTGATTGCAATTGTTCTCTGATCGGGGGACATAAATTTAGACGGGAAAAAATTAGTCAATTTTCAGGAATTTTTTTAACTGAAAAATAATTGTTCTACATTTATAGAATTGTAAGTATACTTTAATGGTATATTTAAGCAAACAAAACACTTTTTTTCATTCTATTTATTTTCAAAATGGCGGAGCTGTGGCACAGTGTTCCAGGAAGGTTGCCACGGAAGTTGCGATTCGGCGTGCAAGTGTAGCTTGCTGTAGACTTTGATCTGCAAAAAAATTCAAAAATTTGTTTAGTTACAACATGTATAGTTTCTGACTGAATATTATTAAAGTGAAGCAAATGCAAATTTAGAAGAATGGCACGCATTTTAAAAAAATAAAAATTTTACAGAATTTCTCTGTAAAATTTTATTAAAGGAAGTCGTTTTTTTCCTAGTTTTTCAAAAAAAAATTTAATTCAAATAGAAGATAATAATGTTAATAATATTTCTGCAAAGTTTCAACAAAATCGGTTGAATAGTTTTTGAGTAATCCTGCACGCCACTTTCGGAAATGTAATTTTGAGAAAAACGAGTTTAAAGTTTCTACACGTGAAAAAAACCAATGATAAAAATTACTTGCGGGCTATTCAGCGATACCAGGCCCAGATAATAAGCCTCCACCTTTTTGTAAAGCTAATTTTCCGCCATCAATTGTTCCCTTCGGGCTTTACGGGCCTCTTTCGTCTCTGAAACACCCAGAAAAAAGTTTTGTTGAATCAAAAAAATTTTTTGTTAATTTTTTTTATTTGATTTGAAGAAATATGTCGTTCATTTAAACGGAAAATTTCTTCAAATTAAATAAATATAATTTTTGATTTGACCTTTATACTTATTTAAATGAAATAAACCTTTCGGTTGAAACAAGAAAATAGGTTAATTCCTTCAATCGCTTTGTCCCACACACGTGCGTACGCGGTACAATTAAGCGCTATTTTACTCCCACTCCTTGGATAAATTTGCGCTTACTCTGCCTAATTCAGATGAAGTATCGTTCAAGGATTCCTAGAACTGCTGGCTGACTTCTGGCCACCACAATTTCTCAGCTTGCGGGGCGAGAGACGGGGTTCAACGAAGCGTAAAACACCAGTAACGTATAGATAAAGGCACAGTGCGCGGGTACTGACATTCCTACTCACGTTCGGAGATTGCGTAATATTAGGACATGGTTCACACGTCTCAGACTGTTTACGTTTCGAGGAATCCGGTTTAGGGCCAAGGCCAGTGCGAAGCAACTACCGAAACTATCCTTATATTGGAGTTCGAGTGTACTATTACTGGAACACAAAAAATGAAACATAGCCACACATTATACATACATTTTATGCATATCCTCGCAACTTCTATATTCTGATAGAGCTTTTATTTTCTGGAATAACTTTTATTATAGGTAGTCATAAAAACTCATTAATATCATGTATCTATTTCTCTACGCCTAATACAAGCATCTGTGCTTATTTTCTTCTAATTTACAATCACAAACTCTTTTCATTTATCTCAAACTGTGAATAATCGCAATTTAGTTTACTAAGTTAAAACCATAGTTTTAAACTCTCTCAGGATCGATTTCTGTGACATAAATTTTGAATTAAGAATTATGAAAAACGTTAAAGCTGATTTAGTAATGATATGTATCAATTTTCTCGAAATGCTTCTTATATTGCAAATCAGGTACTTTCAGGAACGCGTGGTTTCACAAGCGATTTATTTTTTACGTATTCCGTATCACGCATTATTATTATTACGATAACGTATTTATGCTTCAACAATCGTCATATACGAAGTAAAAACTTCTGTCGCCGTAATTTTAAACACACGTTGGCATTTTCTTAAAAAGTTTTTCGCGATTTATCGACATTAATTCATTATTTAGTCTAACTTCGAATACGCAGACGTGAGCTGACCAACCAAAAGTTATTATTTTTTTGAATATAAATACACACTTTTTTCTAATTAAGTAGAACATCAACTATTGTACAAAAAATGGGGAGGTAATCTTCGTATCCGACAGTAATTACCATGAATGGTTTGTACTGAATATTTTGAATTGTAATCCAGCATACAGAATGAACTTCAGCATCTTTAAAAAAATCAGTGGGCAGTAAATGACGAATATCTGTCAATCTTTGATCAATAATTTCTTCAGCACGACCGTATTCTATTTATCCACAAGTGAATCTTGGCATATGAAACTATAGCACTGTTGATACTGATGTTTTAAGGTGAGAGTGTGTGGCAAATTAACTCGACAATTAGATACATCTGCAGTTACTCTTGATGGTTTATGTTTGCCTTCTGGTCTCATGCACCAGACGTTTGTAACTGGAGCAATAAGATCAAAGATCATAGGATAATGTAGAAGGAAGTGATGCTTAGGTTTCAAAGTTTCTCTTAGTAGCTTGACATACAATTCATGATGTTCGGAAACCAATGTTTTTAGAAGAATAATGCAATCTCTGTTCAAATATCTCAAGTGAAGGATTGCACCAATATTTTGGAGATATAAAAATAGACTCCAGTATTTATCATTCTCAGGGACTCAATCATCAATTATAAGTCCAAGATATTTGACAAGACATAATGTTTCTGAAGCAGAAAAGCCTCATCTCCCTCGCATCAATTTTTCCTTTCTCAGACACGGAACCTCGTTACCTCTATCTGTCTTGATTCCATTAATTAATTTATATGTTTCAGCTTCACCAATGATGTATGACTTTGACTCAATGAAACATCCTGTTTTTTTTAAATATTCTTTTCTTTTATGCTCCGAATCGAAATCTTGTAAACAATTTTTTGTCATATCGAACATATTTTGCCTTTAAGCCTTATCCTATTTGGTGAAATCTCCTCTTTCACAGACACTAAATACTTAATCTTTTAAAATTTCGAAGATTCCACATTTAAAGAATTCTTTCGTGAAATTAATGCAATTCTGTACTACTTTACGTGGTACTCCTGTTTGATTATGCAATTTTGCCACAAAAAATCCTGCTGAATTCATTATTAAATTCTTCAGTTGTGTTGGCGTACATTCTAAATTTTGTACGAGCTTCTGGGTTCTCATTTGGGGAACATGAGTTTCGTTTGATAATAAAGGAAAACATTCTGTTTCATTAGTTGAAGATGTACTAGCTGTTTCTTTTACAATACTATGGGTCCTATCAAGATGTCTCTTAAAAGCCTGACCATTTTTAAATTCGCCAATACAATTTCCCTGTTTGCATACAAATTTATCATGAGAAGCAGTGAAATGAGCCATTTTTAAATGTTGCAGTAAAGGACAATAATTGTGCACAAATATAACAGACAAACATTTCGAAGTCAATTGTCATAATCATAATTTAGATTATAAAAACTTATGTCGGTTGAAGAATTGTGTTATTCCTTTATATTTAAATTCTAATAGTGAAGAGGTTACTGCCCACATGAGTTAACACATTCTTTTATTGGACGAATTTATCTGCGGTAAGAAAATGCTATTTTCACGTCTGCACATTTGGATTCATGAGAATTATGTGTTCGTAAAAAATAACCCTATATAGTTATTTGAATTTAAAAGCCAAAATTCGTTAGCACGTTCATCTATTGCTTGACAGCAGCCAGAAGGGTGGCGACTGAAGAAATACTTTTTCATGACATGCACAACGAAAATTTGACATTCACTGCCTCTTGAGCGATGTGAAAACGGCGGATTCTTGACAAATCGAAAAACAAGTGTAGTCCAGGCGAATTACACTTTGGAAAAAAGAAAATTGTTAACAGCACTTGGACAATTAGAAATGGTGAAGTGGCTTAAATTAAACATAAAAAAAATAAATGCGTGAGCAGGGGTGTGGCGGGATTGATTTGGGGGGGGGGGGGTGAAAAGGGGTGAAAATGGTATTATTGTGATTTCTGGCGGAAGTTGACGTCAGAGAGAAAAGTGTTTAATAGAAAACATATAGTATATATTATAAAGAAATCTACGACTTTTGTATTCATGACTTTTTCACATAACCTCGAAATGTCCGAGAAAAATGCGAAAAAACCATGTTTTTTTTCGTTTTTTATTTTTTATTTTCGCAAAAATAATTTTATTCTGACGAAACTTGGTGAAAGTATACCTTTTTCATGTCCTCAATATCCACCATTTTTTTTAGGTGGAAAAATCAAGAGGCTTCTGAGATAATCATTTGTTCCGGTCCGAAACACTTTTTTCAAATGAAATTTGTCCTTCAGAAAATCATCGTACAGAGTTCTTTTAGGGCTCAATTTCTTCGTTTTGACATATACTTTTTAGTAAAATAAAAAAAAGGATAGTCCCTACCCAGAAACATGTTCAAAAATGGAAAAAACTCAAAAAGTGACTTTTGCAACAATCAATTTCTCACTAAATGTTGATAATTTGTTTAAATTTCAAAATATCTCAAAAAACTGATTACACCATTCAATTTTACGGAAAAAATACGAAAGAAACTGTGTTTTATTATTTGACCAGAAGCTTCAATTTTGAACAATAACGCTATCAACATCCAAGTAGAATAATGAAGCTTCAGATGAATAAGAAAAAATACGAATTTTTTAATTTGTTTAGCCTTAAAATCAATAAGCCCTCGAATCTTTGTTAAATTTATAGATGTATAAGTAATTCTTAATAAAATTATTTAGAATTTTAATTTTTGTTTTCAAAAATATTTCATTTCTCAAAATTTGTACACTGTGAATATTTACAACATAATGTACATATTAAAAATAAATAAATAAACAATACCACGCTAGTCTGGGTCTTTGTGGCAACATTTCAAATCGATCTTCATGGTCCGAATTTTCAGTATACTGCGTTTCTTCCTGATCTTTAAACGTTTCTTCGATATCGCTAAATTCCTTGGATAACTGGATTTCCGGGTTCAAGCAAAGACTTGGCTGCTCGATTTCACGTGAAACGTCTTCGTATTCATCAAAATCTTCCGAAATTTTGTCAAAGTTCGAACAATTGTCCGAACCATGACATTTTGTACATAAATCTGACATCGCAGTACATGCTTTCGACACCCACATCTATTACCTTCACAACTCGTTTCGCAGCCGCAAGAGATTGTTTTTAATAAATCTTCAGGTATGACTGAGGCTTCTGTAAAGCGAGACATGAGTACTTCTAAATTATTGACAGTTTCTTCTTTTCAGCCCCACTTGGTTGCAGTTATTTTGTTTCCAAGCCACGTTTGAAGCTGAAAGTATGCTCCGTTAGAGTGTTGTGTAGCTGCTCCAACAGTTTGTGGTAATCTTTCTAATTTAAAAGTAGACTTTGCAGTCAATACTTTGTACTGCTGAAATCTCAAATCGTCTAGAGATAATTTATCATTTGTGTACTTGTAAATGGATGAAATTAACTCATAACAATTTCGACCAATGACTTTTGGTTCTGCATCAGTCTGATAAAAAGGCTCTACCAGCTTTGTCTACTCGGGAGTTTTAATAAGTGAATTGAATGTTGTTTTTTTGCCTTTGCCTGCAAGAGCAGATGTTGTATTACAGCCAGTAAAACAATGTAGAAAACCAACAATGAACGATAATCTTCATACTTAAAACTATTTGACGAATATATTGAGTATTTATTTATTATATTGAGTATTAATTTGACATATATTGAACGAAGATTATCGTTCAATTGTTGGTTTTCTACATTGTTTCACTGGCTGCGATACAACATCTGCTCTTGCAGGCAAAGGAAAAAAACAACATTCAATTCACTTATTAAAACTCCCGAGTTGACAAAGTTGGTAGAGCCTTTTTATCAGATTGATGCAAAACCAAAAGTCATTGCTCGAAATGGTTGTGAGTTGATTTCATCCATTTACAAGTGCACAAATAATAGATTATCTCTGAACGATTTGAGATTTCAGTAGTACGAAGTACTGACTGCAAAGTCTACTTTTAAATTAGAAAGATTACCACCAACTGTTGGAACAGGTACACAACACTTACAGAGCATACTTTCAGCTTCAAACGTGGCTTAGAAACAAAATAACTCAACCAAGTGGGGCTGGAAAAAGAAACTGTCAATAATTCGAAAGTACTCATGCCTCGCTTTACAGAAGCCTCAGTCATATCCGAAGATTTATTAAAAACAATCTCTTGCAGCTGCGAAACGAGTTATGAAGGTGATAGATGTGTTAGTCGAAAGCATGGACTGCGATGTACAGATTTAAGTACAAAATGTCATGGTTCGGACAATTGTTCGAACTTTGACAAAATTTCGGAAGATTTCGATGAATACGAAGACGTTTCACATGAAATCGAGCAGTCAAGTCTTTGTTTGAACCCGGAAATTAAGTTATCCAAGGAATTTAGCGATATGGAAGAAACGTTTGAAGATCAGGAAGAAACCCAGTATACTGAAAATTCGGACCATGATGATCAATTTGAAATGTTGCCAAAAGACCCAGACTAGCGTAGTATTGTTCATTTATTTTTAATATGTACATTATGTTTTGAACATTCAAAGTGTAAAAGTTTTGAGAAATGAAATATTTTTGAAAACAAACATTAAAATTCTAAATAGTTTTATTGAAAATTGCTTATACATCCATAAATTTAACAAAAATTCGAAAGCTAATTGATTTTAAGGTAGGATTCTACTTCGACCGCTCGAAAAAAAAGCTATTTTTATCAATTTTTTATTAGAACATTAAGAGAGGTATTGATGTAGGGTTTCTTATGCTTAATGAATATACTCTTAAAATACATTTACAAAAATTTTTTAGTTCATTTTGTGCGCTCTATATACATTTAAATGACATTTGAATACAACGCCTCAAAACATGATAGCCTCTGCGCTGTTAAGTAAATCTTGAAATCGGTCCATCTGAAATAAAAAAATCAAATAGTCATGAAAAAAGTTAACTTACGCTTAATCAGCGATGCCACTCGAAGATGTTGCTCTGTTGAATTTCGAGACATGACTGCTGCTCCAAATCTTTTGCTGCAATTCTATAATAGCACGCAGCTGCTCGAGCGAACAAAGCCAGGTATGAGTTGGGTCACTGCGCGCGTCGGATTAGCTCGCTCAGGTAGTTACTTTCGAGGGACGGAAAAGTACAGTTAGGATGCTCGGATCTTTTTGAGATTTTCAGAAAGTATTCTCAAATATATTTACTTACGAAAAATGAAAGGAAAAAAAATTGAAGAAAAAAAATTTTCAAAGTAGAATCCTGCCTTAAGGCAAAACAAATTTGAAAATTCGTATTTTTTCGTTTTCATCTGAAGCTTCATTATTCGACTTGAATATTGATAGCGTTAGTGTTCAAAAATGAAGCTTCAACATTTAGTGGATAATTGATTGTTGCAAAAATCACTTTTCAAGTTTTTTCTATTTTTGAGCATGTTTTTGAACAGGGAATATTTTTTCATTCATTTTACCAAAAAGTATATTTCAAAACGAAAAAATTGAGCCCTAAAAGAACTCTGTACGATGATTTTCTGTAGGACAAATTTCATTTGAAAAAAAAGTATTTAGTACCGCAACGAATGATTATCTCGAAAGCCTCTTGATTTTTTCATCTGAAGAAATTTGTGTATATTAAGGACATAAAAAGGTATACTTTCTCTAAGTTTCGTCAGAATAAAATTATTTTTGCAGAAATGAAAAATAAAAAACGAAAAAAAAACAAAAAACACGGTTTTTCGCATTTTTCTCGGACATTTTGGGGTTATTTGGAAGAGTTATGAACACAAAAGTTGTAGATTTTCTTATAATCTATGTATTTTCCATTAAGCACTTTTCTCTCTGACGTCAACTTTCGCCGAAAATCACAATAATACCATTTTCACCCCTTTTCACCCACCCCCCAAATCAACCCCGCCACACTCCTGCTCGCGCATTAATATTTTTACCTTTACTATAAGCCACTTTACCATTTTCAATTGTCCAAGTGCTGTTAACAATTTTTTTTTTCAAAGTGTAGTTCGCCTGGACTAAATGCTAAGATTTTTACGTTTCTTTAAGATATTTTGCAATTATTTGAACAATTAATAATAATTTACTTGCATCTTTTCATGGGAAATAGTGGAGAAAAGTCTCATTTTCTTCGGATCTCTAACACTATATCGCTTATTATTTAGTATTTTCTTATCTCAGAATTCTTTTAAGAATAACCGATTATTCAAACCATATTTTACAGAACATTATAAATAGTCATTTTTTTAGATCAATTTCGTTGAATATGAATAGTTTTCAAACGCATTTTTGATAATTCTCTTGTTAGAGCAATTGAATTGAGTTATTTATACAAATGATTATCATTTAAACGAAAAGAGTACACGTTCTGAGATAAGGAAATACTGAATATAAAGCCGCATTGTAAGAGATTCGAAAAAACTATATTTTTCTCCACCTACCCTATGAAAAGTCGCAAGAGAATGATTACTAATGTTTAAGTAATTGGAGAATAGGTTGAAGAAATAAACATTGCTATTGAAATTCGTTAACTGTATTATGAATTCCAGAAAATAAAAACTTTTCACGATTCACAGGCGAAAAAAATGATTGAAGCAAATAAAAATTGTTTAAATGATTGACAAGTATCCTTAACATTCTTTAAGAAGCGACTAAACTTTAATTTACAAAAAGTTTAGAACAATTACATATTTTTTCCATTTTTTCGAAAACTGACCTCTCCTATTTAAAATTCCATGTTAATTGCAAAAGCCCGAGGATAATGCTGACCGATTTGAAAACAAACAGGAAATTTATTTATCCGGAAAACGAACAAATCGGAGGGGATCCATCACCAAAAATAAAAAATAAAATTTCAATAGGTATAAAGTTGGACCACCCTATTGAAAAATTGGATAACTGAATATTTCGCAATAACGAAACTATAGAATGGTAAGGTTGCTTGTGTGAATATCACTGCTGAAATTCTTAAGAGCGGTGGCGGCTATTTGTTTACGTGGCTGAGCGAATTTATGAATATGGGCGCTGAGAATCATGAAGTTCCAATTGATTCAAAAATTGAAAAATTTTTCTTAAAAATCTTCTACATTCTCTTTCGACATTTTAGGAAATCATTTGAAATATTTTGACATCTTTTTCAATTTTCTCTCAAAATTCATGTTTCAAAATGAAAAATCATTTCAATTTTCTCCAGGAATCATAAGATGTTTTTTCATTTTCTTAAAACTTTTCGAATTCGTAAAAAAAACTTCTTTTTCCGAAATCTTCAAAAATCTACCATTTGCTTTAAATTCCAGATTGTTTTTTGACACATTTTGAAATCTTCAAAACCTTAAAGTATTATTTATACAAATAAAATCTAAACCATTTGAAATTCTTCAAGAAATCTCATTGTTTTTAGCGGCTATTTTTTGTTATAGGTACCGACAATTTTTCTCACCTGCACCGACTTTGTAAATAAGGACATTCTAAGTTTTTGTGAATAATTACATTTTTCTTATCTCTTTGAAAGGATGAAAAAGTTTACAAATCATAGTTTGGTAGTAAAGTTTTTAATGCGCATACATTTTTCTAAGTAATTTTCTTGTATTGTATGCTAAATTTTATCGGAAAGATGCACAAAAATTGGTATAGCAACTATAAAAATGTTCAAATTCACGACTTTCGTAAAGATTGGGAATTTTCTCTTAAAACAAATTCCTAAATTCTTCATATTTTTGGAACCTCGTACACATGTACATTTTTAGGTAAATAGTTTTATTGTATGCTAAATTCCATCGAAAATATGAACAGAGCTCGGAAACAGCAACTATAAAAATTATCAAATCTATGACTTTGCTGGAGATCGGGAATTTTTTCAAATATAATAATATAATAATAAATATAAATGTATAATCTGAAAGCTGGAATGGGATAGGGACTGGACTGGACTTAAAACACCTTGTGGAACATTCATTTGTTGCACCACGATCACGAATTTCTCCGTAAATCATTTTTCTCCAGCTAGAAAAAATGGGGGCCTCTCGTACTCTATTCGTCCTGGTTTTATTTGATTCTATTGGTAAATACATGTGTAAATAATTTAACAGAATTAAATGGAACCAGGAAGAACGAAGTATAAAATGCCCTAATTTTTTCTAGCTAGAGAAAACTGATTTACGGGAAAACTCGTGGTCACAGTGTAGCAAATAAATGTTCTACATGATACTTCAAGTCCAGTTCAGTCCCTTTTTCATTCCACCTTTTGAATAAGACCAATGTAATTTAGTATACACGCCTATCTACACGCCTTTTTTGAGGTGCTGCTAAAGTTCCTAAATTTTTATAATATTAGCATGCAATTTTTTTCTCATAATGCCACGAAAGGCACTATAATTTTGTATTATATGAGCATAAGTTGAAGGTATAATGTTAATTTTATGAAAAGATGTTTTTAACAAGACAAACTTTGATGTTTTTGAAGAATTGGGATAACTCTGAAAATACTTCACGTTCCTTGATGTTCTTAGACTTATTTTAAATAAGTCCATGATATTTTTCAATTTATTGAAATATTTATGGATTTTTCCCCTAGAGTCTACCCCATGCTCAAACTTGGAGCAAAAATGTCGCCAAATTTCAAAAATGTATGAATACTCACAAAATGTTTTGAAAAATCATTATTTATCATATTTTAATAATCTCTAGTAATATCAATGAAAGTATTATTGCTTCAAATCTTTTCAAATCATCCGGCGAGTAAAATTATCATACGTAATTTTGCAACATATTGCACCAAGTTCGACCCTAGGATAACATATAGTGAAATAATTCTAAAAAATCCTAATTATTAAAAAAAATACTATACAATTTTATCTTGAAAATAAGTCCAAAAACTTCAAGAAATGCTTATTATTTACAGAGTTATTCCAATTTTTCGAAAAACTCTAAATTTGACGTTTTTTTGCTATATGTTTTTATGTAATTGACATTTTGCCTTTAACTTGGGCTTATAAGACGCAGAATTGTATTGCAAATTTCATATTAATATTCTGAAAACTAAGACACTTTAGCAACAGCTCAAAAAATAGGCGTGTAGATAATTTCCGCCGGTAATGTACCTTTTAAAAATGTATGCTTACGAGGTTTCAAAAATATTTAAGAAATTATGAACTTGTATTCAATAAAAATTAAAACGAACGCGGTTGGTATGTAATTTCTGCAGAATGTGTGCGATGAAACGCTAATTAACACAGTAAGTGATCAGTGAGTTCTCAAAGCCTGTGGTGTAGAAGAAACATTGAGTGACAAAAGTGAAAGAACTTTGCTGAGATGGTTTGGTCATGTTGAGAGAATGGATGAAGGTTCTTTAACGAAGCAAGTGTATATAGGAAAAGTGAGTGGTGGCGTACTGAGAGGTAGGCCGACGAAAAAATGGTTGGAATGTGTGAATGAGATTCTAAAGCAAAGAATTGTAAAGTAAAGTAGAAACACAAGAGCTTGCATAAAAAGATGTATGGATGTGAAGGAAGCAAGAGATGTATGCAAGGATAGGGATTTAAGAAGGACAATTGTTTTGGGGAAGAAGAGTGACGCCTGAAACAAGAGATTTTGGATACTCATAAGCCCGCGTAAAGAGCTTTGCTTAGTGGATGTGATTGGGGTAAAGCGTATTGATTTTCTCTATAGGTTTATCAGTCAGTGTGAGTGTTTATGTGTGAATCGTGATGTATGATAACTATATGAAGCTCTTCATCTGGGGTGATTACTAGAGAGATTGATCAGTAAACCGTGTCGGAGCAGTGTTGTGAGACGAGTGTGTCGCTTGAATGAGCAACACGCGACTTCTAGATTGATGTAAAACCTATCTCTCCCCCTACATATTCCTTACTTATCCTCACCATATAATTTCCTAGATCCACGGTAGTATAAACGTGGCTGAGACAAAACAAGTTACGATCTCCCCGAAAGAGATTTGGCTTAATGGTATAATTATTATAAAATAATTGCTGTGCATATTTCCGATGACTTTTAGAACATCATTTTTTTTGAGGTTATGTAAATATAATTTTCCTAAGATTCTCGTGGAAATTCAAAAAGATTTTTAAAAATTTCAGATAAATTGAAAAAGAAACTAGAAAATTGTAAAAAAATTTTATTTCATTTTACAGGGTCTTACCAAAGTTTAGAAAATATTCGAGTCCGTTTGAAAGATATATCGGATTTTTAGAAGCTTTCAAGAAATTGAAAAATATTTTATCAATTTTTAAAAATCTTTTTAAGTCTTAAAATATTTTTAATTTCTTCAAAATTTATGAAAAGCTTCTTTTTCGGAATCTTCAATAATCGACAATTTTTTTCAAATTGTTGAAAATTTTTTTAAGTTTGAAATTATTTTTTAATCTTTTCAAAGCTTCTGAATATCTCTTAAGCATATTCTATTTTTTCCGGGAATTTTGTAATGATGCGAAATTGGAAAATTTTTCTTTAACATCTTCTACATTCTTTTCCGAAATTTCAAGAAATCATTTGAAATGTTTTCACATCTTTTTTAAAATCCTCTCAAGATTCATGTTCAAAAATGATAAATCCTTTCAATTTTTCCTGAAAATTAAAAAAATTATCTTAAAATCTTCCAGATTCTTTTTTGATATATTTTAAAATATTTAAAAACTAAGGCGTAATATTTTCACAAATAAAACTTAAATCATTTTAAAATTGCCCAGAAATCTTCTTGTCGCCACCGCTTATTTTTTTTATCATACGTACCAGCAATTTTTTTGCGCTGGTACCGACTTCGTCAATTAATATATTCTAAGTTTTTGTAAATAATTTAATTTTGCTTATCTCTTTGAAAGTGTAAAAAAGTTTACAAATCATAGTTTGGTAGCCAAATTTTCAATGAACATACATTATTTATGGGTAAATGGTTTTATTGGATACTAAATTTTATCGGAAAGATGTACAGAACTAGGACACATCAACTATGAAGATTATCAAATTCACGAATTGGGTAGAGAGTGGGATTTTTTAAAGAAACAAGTTCCTAAATTTTTTATATTGTGTGAACCTCGTACGCATACATTTTTCACAGGCAAATAGTTTTATTTTATACTAAATTTCATTAAAGAGATGGACAGAACTCGGTCACAGCACCTATAAAAATGATCAAATTCACGATTCACGACTTTGGTAGAGATTGGGAATTAAAAAAAAAAGTTCATTAAGTTTTTAAATTTTTTAAAGCTTGTACGCATACATCTTTCAAAGGTATATAGTTTTATTATATACTGAACTTGATCAGAATATTTCAAAAGGTGGAATGAAATAGGGACTGGGCTGGGCTTGAAATAACCTCTAGAATATTCATTTATGACACTGCGATCACGAATTGCTCCGTAAATCAGTTTTCTCTAATTAGAAAACATGAGAGCCTTTTGTACTCTGTTCATCCTAGTGTTATTTTATTCTATTGGTGAATATATGTATGCATAATTTCATAGAATTAAATAAGGCCAGGACGAGCAGAATACAAAAGGCCGTCATTTTTCCTAGGTAGAGAAAACTGATTTGTGGAAAAATTCGTGATCGCAGTGTAACAAATGAATATTCTAATATCTCAAGCCCAGCCCAGTCCCTATTTCATTCCACCTTTTGAATTATTCTGATGAAATTCAGTATATAATAAAACTATATACCTCTGAAAAATGTATGTCTACGAGGATGCACAAATATGAAAAATTTATAATCTTGTATTTTAAAAAATGCCCGATCTCTGGCAAAGTCGTGAATTTGATAATTTTCATAGTTGCTGTGTCCGAGTTCTTGTTAAAAAACTTGTTTAAACAAATTTCCAAACTTTACCATTGTCGTGAGTTTGATAATGTTTCAAATTGCTGTTTTTGAGTTTTTTCATCTTTCCTATAAAATTTAGTACACGAAGCGTCGTCAGGCAAAGGGGCGTAAGTGCCAAAACGCGAATTTTACAGGAGACACAAAGAACTATCTAGCTTCAAGGCATTCACTTTTTTCAAAAAAAAAACACAAAATTACTCACGAGCTATTGTTTACCTCTATTGATTCGCGAAAGAAACGCTTACAAAAAAGCAACCATCTACGAGATAAGCAAAAATGAACAAAATTATTGAAACAATAAAAGTTGCATAACTTTGTTCTCTTCCAATTAAACAAAAAAAAAACAAGAAAGTTATTTCAAACCATTACTTATCTCTATTAAATCTTGCAAAGAGCAGACGAAATCAAGTAATTACTTTTTTTTTAAATTACCAAACATGGATTTTGACCCACTTCAAAATCGAACTGGACCATAATCTTATACGGGGACATGAGTTACGTCGAAAAAATTAATTCGAGTCAAGAAAAAAACTATTTCTGAAGCTTGGCACTAACGCCCTTTTGTCCGGCGACCATTCATGCAATAAAACTGAAAACCTCTGAAAAGTGTATGCGTATTAGCTTTTAAAATAATGAACTTGTTTAAAAAAAAATTCCCAGTCTCCACCAAAGTCTCGTATAATACTCGTTGGATTGAAAATAAGAAGGGGGAAAAGAAACACATTGGATGGTTGATAATTGTTGACGTCACAAGTGATAAAATACCATCTACCCTCAAATGTGAGTGCCGAAAGCTAAATGGCACTTGGGTGAGGTGTCCTCAAACGGTGTCTCTGGGATACCGGGCGACCTCCTAGAGTATAAGCCTCACCCTTGCATGCGGGGCTCTGCAAGGGTGGACGAACCCTATCCCTAGCTTCTCGTGGAAACAACTATGACAGCACCAAACTCAGTTGTGACTGCGGTTCAAAATGATCAAATGCGCAGAGCACCCGACAATGAGTCGGCAAACAGTGCCGATCGCCGTAGATTTCGGGGAGCTGCAAATACTTTGAATGGAGACACGATGACGGATCGGAGAGTCGGCCGATGTCTTGAATGGACGGATCGACTCAAGGATGACTTGCTGGATTGCTACGATGCCACCATCATCCCTGCTCGCAGGGGTTACATGGCGCGCCTGCACACTGTGGTGCCAAAAACATCAAGAGCTTTCTCACGTTCCTCAACAGACGTTGCAAAACCGCGCCGACAACCTATTGCAAAAAGGATATATACGCGGAACGCTTCTCCGACCGCTGCAAGCACAAGCCGCGGACGAAGAAGTGGAAGCGACATTAAGACCAACCGCGGGAATTAAGCATTCCGCAAGAGATGGTGGAGGGACAAGGAGACACATCAACATCCAGGTTCCTCCTGAGCCCCAAGATCTGGCTGAAATGGATGACCACTTTCGTGAGGACCTCTCGGAGGAGTCCAAACTCTGGACCATAACTTGTTTAGTTTATGATGCGGCGAGAGCTTTGGCCGATTTAAATCGAAGGGTAAATCCGACGATAGATCAAAAGACCAAGAGGCGCTTGCATCAACTGAAAAAGAAAATTGCCTGGGCTAGACAGAACGCGCCCCGTACTGAGTGTGTGATTAACTACATGAAATCTGGTAAGCCTTTTACGGTAAGGGTCCGAAAGTTCGCTCACGTTGACAAAATACGTGTGTTATTTGAGGCCAGGAGGAGAATCCTAAAGAGGGAGGGATGGGTTAGGGAGAATGAACAGTTTCTCGCTGATCCATCGAGCCTCTTTAGCGATCGCTCTGTTTCTGTCAATAATTCGCCTACGTCTGAGTAGGTAGAAACTTTTTGGAGAGAGATTTACGAAATTCAACACCCATTGCTTGAAGACACTGACTAAGAACACCATGCGTTTCAGGGAGCTGTGCAACAACCTCATAACGTCTGAGGAACAACGTCCACCAATCACTTCCGAAGAGGTGAAGGAAGCACTGAGGGGCACGGAGAACTTTTTCGCTGCAGGACCGGATGGTATCAAGAACTTCTGGTGAAAGGAGTTTACTTCTACACACCAACATCTGGCCCGGATCTTCACCTCATATTTAAAGTCGGCCGGTGTTAGGACGCACTGTACTCCTGCCGACCGAAGGTGACTTGTCCAACCCAAGGAACTATAGGCCAATAACTTGTCTGAACACGCTGTATAAGATCTTTACAGCTATCCTGAACGACAAGATTGTTTGGACAATTGGACCAGTGTGGAGAGAATTCCACGAACAACGTGGATCGGAAAGAGGCGTAGCAGGCTGTCGGGAAAACCTGCTAATCTACAGAAGCGTCTGCAAAGACGCTGCAGCCTACAACCGCAATCTCTCGATGGCCTGGTTTGATTACCAGAAAGCTTTCGATTCAACCTCCCATAGACTTATCATCTGTCTGTTGGGAAGCTTGGAGGTTCATCCACACATAGTGAGATGCATAGAGAGATTGACGCCCCTTTGGAGAACCAGATTTACTATCTCATCTGGAAAACATCGCTTGACAACTAACTAACTAACAACTAACTAACCTCTGTGAAGGATCTAATAATCGTAAGCATAAGGTCACTCATACATTTTATATGGATGATTTGAAGATCTATGCTTCTGGGACACAGCATCTCAAGGATGCTCTAAAGATCGTCGATGGGTACACACGAGAAATTGGTACGAACTTTGGAGTGGACAAGTGTGCCAAGATTCATTTGAAACGAGGATGACTTGCTAGCATTAGCGATGACCCAGAACTCGTGGACAGAAGCGCTATTAGACACCTTTTCACACCTCTTCTCAAAAGTGTGTCTTAAAAATTTCAAATAACACAGGCATATCTATGGCTCGCAACGGACATCCAAATATTGCAATTTTATCCAATTTTTAATATGCCCAAAACTCTTATATAATATTTCTGAGATATAAAAAGGTGATAAATGCAATATTCACTGATAAGTGAACAAGCATATAAAAGGTTACAAGAGTTGACTTATAATTTTCTGACCAAAATCGGAGAAGTAAAAATAGGATACATTTTAATGTGAAACTTCATAGGACATAAAAATTGCTTTAGCAAGTATTAAAAATTATTGTTTTTTGTTGTTTTTTTTTTAAACACGTATAGACTTATTTGCCTGCAAGAGCGATTTTGTCAAGGGGATCGTTAAGATTTCTAATATGTGATTTTTTGGGCTACCCTTATATAAATGAGTAGTGTTAGGAATATTAAGAATTAAATATATATTTCTTAAAACCATAAAAATTAAGATGACATTATACTTGGAATACTCTGAATCACATATAAAGTTACGTGGCTTAAAAGACCACTCATTATGTTTCATGCATTTTCAGTCTTTTAATATAATTTATTAAGTATTTTTACGGGAAACGCTTAATTTTGTTTTCTGTGAGCATTTTGACAACCCATGTTCTCAATTGACTTTCATTATAACGTACATTTTCAGGTTTATCCTCAAAACATGCAGAAGTAGCAAATGCAATAGCATATAAACCACAGTCTATAAGATTGGGCTACTTTTGGACTGAATGAAATTTCACTTCTGGTTTCCATGAATAAAGTTTGTTCAAAAATAATGTCTGTTGATCGTTTAATTTTCCAGTGTTTGGACTATCATGAATGTTAACTTGTGTTCCATTATAATACGTACATACCCAGTGATCTACACCTTCAGAATTTGTGGGACCACTGTACAAAATTTGCAAATTTGCTTTTTTTTCGGAATTTCTTTTATTCGGTGAGAAAACTGCAAGAACATAGTATCATGGTGCTGATAATGACGGCATTGGGAATTGATCAACTCTCCAAATGAATTAATATGTTTAGATGTCAATTACTCTCCAGGACTTCTAATTATTTCGATATTATATCCTAATTATTTCGATTGTTAGTTTTTTCGTTGTCACAAGGTTCTCGAGAAACGCGTATGCATTGAAATTCTTGAGATAATTATTCAGCTACACCACATAGGTCTGTACTTTCATAAATGCTCAAATTAAAAAATTACTGTGAAAATGTATTCTCTCCAATGATCTGTAACTTTTATCAACGATATTTAAATTGTTTTCAGTATGTGACTGAATGGAATCGCAACATATTCGAGTAAAGATTGGTTTGTGATCGGAAAAGTATGTTTCATATGTTCCACAAGAATACTTTTTCACGTTTGAAAAAATTACATCAATTTGATTATCAAAATCTGTTGTTGTAGTACCTTTAGGCAACAGTGATGTCAATTCATTTTGCAAAGTAAATGTTTGACCTTGACGCTTATGGATAGTTATAGCTTTTGCGGCGACTATAGAAAATTGTTCTCTAATTTCTTGATAACCTAATATTTCCGAAATATTTAACGGAGTTCGTTGTTTTGAAATAAGAGTAAGATTTCTATCGAAATTATGTTTTATCATATATTTCTTACATTTATTTCGTGCATCCTTTTCTACTCTATCAAAGATAAACTCTATCCATATTTTAGATATTTCATTCGAATCTTCTTCAAATGTGATTTTTCGTAAAATACCGCAAGCGCCATTTACTAATCCATCTTGAACGTCGATATTATTCGTAAGCATATATTTAATACCAATTTTAAAGAGTACGTGGTACGATAAACTTGCAGATTCTGATGTTTTTTTACTTTTTAGTGACTTTAATCGCGTGCTCTTTTCTTCTTTTGAAATATCTGCCATTATGTGATCGTGAGCTTCTGACACAAATTTTTCTCCTTCAAATTTTTCTATCCTATCTGTATTATACAAATCAACCAGACAGTTTGCAGCATACAATTTAATAGCATTATCTGATACTCGATTCTCATTCACACATCTTGATTTAATTAAATCAACATCTTCCTTTGTCATACTTTCAGTAGCTAAATTATTTAATGCTTTAATTAATTTGGCTTCGTTTTTATGTCTCATGACCTCAGTTAGTTCATAAATCTCAAATTTATCCCATAAACATGCATGTGCTAGTGCATTCGTGCACGATATTCTTGGATTTTTAATATACTGGCACATCCATAACTGGTAGCAGTTGATGGATATCTCCTACAACTAATACCGATACTCCACCAAAAGGTTCGTTACCCTTAATTTGTCGAAGTCTAGTATCTACCTGACTCAACATTCTAGCTCTAACCATCGATATTTCGTCAATTATTAAAACTTAAGTGAAACAATTTTACTCGAATAGTATTCGCTAAGTCTGAACTTAAATCTGACATTTGTCGTCTATTTTGAGCAACTTCTAATTTGAAAGTCGTGTGTAAAGTTACTCCACCTATTAAAAACAATGCTTGACCGGATGGTGCGCACCATAAAACATACATCACATCTTGTTTTCACTCGGCAATCTTGATAGATAATAGCATACTGTTTGATAAATAGAATTTATTATTGTAGTTTTTCCAATACCATCAGAACCGCTTAGGAAGATATAAAATGGCAATTGATTTGTCTTAAAACAGTGTCATGTGTCCATTAAAATTTCGCGCTGCTCAACATTAAATTCTTCCATTATTTTGTATACATCATCTTCGGGTAATTTTATAGGTGCAGTATACCTATTGCAAGCATGATCTTTAACAGTTTCCTTTCCTGCTTGTTCGAAAATACCAACTTCTTGATCTTTATCTTATATGTTCTCATTAAATGTTTCTATTTTCTCTTCTTCAATATCTTCAATAGCATTGAATTCATTTTCCATGGCTTCATCTAATACTTTGTCATCAACAGCGCAATACCTCTTTTTGCTTTCACAATCTTTTGCAATAATATCGCTTTCTTCACATTACCAAGGCAAATACAACATTATTTGTTCTCTATAAGAATTACAGGAATCTTGTTTCTGATTATATCTTCTAAATCGAATAATCATTGGCCGATCGCGTTGTATTTCATCATCGCCTTTTTATTATGGTCGTCATCTTCATCAAAGCTTTCATTTTTCTTCTTACTGGGCTTAGAGAAAGCTACAAAATCTCCTAGGCATACGTTCTCTTTCGAAGGTGGTCGATTTTTATATTTACAAAGAAGACTTTCCTGCTGCTTTTAGCTCCTATTAAGGGAAGAACGAGATATGCAGCCTCTTGTGCTGACATAAGATTACCATTTAAAAAAGGGTTGGCAAATTTCCTTAATTTCTCTTTGATTCCAGCGTTGCCATTGTTCAAATCTTCTACCGTTTGACATAATAATTTCGACAATCCGCTATCTACTTGACTTACATAATTAACAATGTATGATGCGCAGCTGTTCGGGTTTAGAATAAACTGAATGTCCATATTAGCCTCAAAGAAATTTGGGATGTCTAAATTATAACAATTTATCGCTACTTCTGTACTCTTTCTCTGTAAAAAGATTCTAGTTCTTTTTAGCGAGGTTCGAATTGCTAATATATACTCGTCTTCTGTTAAATTTAATCGCTCTAAAATATCATCAAATTCTACAAACTCGCTTGACTTTTTGTAATAATAATGCATTAATTTTCTAATTTCTTTTGAATTATGTTTTGATATTATAATAGTTTCGTCGTCTACATTTTCTAAAGGATCTAGTATCATTGTTTGAGGCATAAATGGAAGCGGATAATCGAATCTACGTTTTATTTTATTCTTTTTACTTTTATTGCACGTGTGAGTATGCTTGTGCCACTGCGCAGCCATGAAAGGATTATCCTCAACATACTTACAAGTGATGAATTTATTAACAAATTCGTTGCATTTTTGGCGTTTTTCAAAATCGTTGCTATTAAAATCAGGGGAATTTTTGAGCCGAAGAAAACAGTGTACGTGAGAAGAACCTCTTAATTGGAATTCAATTCTAAAGTAATAGTCCACAACAGAATACTCTTGAAATGGACCGCCTTTTCCTTGTAAATAATTTAAAATCGCTCTAAATTTATTATCGAAACAATGCACACATAACATTTTACGAACAAAATCAGTTTTCGTATTATCATTGAAATTTAATTCTTCTTCTAAGGAAATTTGTTTGTTATTAAGAACGGACGCTAAAATCTGCACTAATTCTGGCCACCATCTTTCCGCAGCTGATAAAGTAAAAAAAGGGGTTGGCTTTCCAATTTGTCGCACCATACCTAATTTTTTTTTCTCACCTTCCAAATGGGCTAGCGACTAACGAATTCGTTTTAATACTTTATATCCTACATCGTATCTAATCGCGTCATCAACGAATCCTTTGCTAAGAACTTTTTCTTTTGTTAAGTTTTTGTTTGTTTTAAGTTGTCACAAATATACATTTACCTGAGCACACAGATTACTATGCATGTTTTTGTTTGCCGAATATAAGAGAGATCTGGTTTCGCAGGCTCTTCTATCACTTCGTCTAACTTCGGATTTGATTAGTGCAGTGTCCGATACATCTGCTGTAAGATCATATCCTCCCAAAAATTCTAGGATGACATAATGCGCTTAAATGAGGTGTTGTCTAAGGAACTGGTTTATTGTGGGTTGATTTAGAACCAATCTATTCAGATTATTCTATTTTTCAAAAAAAAAAGGTAATAATGCGAACCAATAACACATTTCTAAAAAATTGCTAACTTCATCAAATTTGTAAACAATATTTACGTAAAATAGATATCTTTCGGTAAATTGAGTTAACCATTAACACCTTAATTAGAAGAAATCTTAAGTATTCATAGGCAACCCTGCAGATTGAAACCAATCCTTGCTGAATGTCCAGGCACTATAATTTCAGCAACTTTCGCTAATTCTGCATTTCTATCTAAAAGTAAGACTTCATTGACAATCTCCTCTTCAATATCACTTCCATCATCGTCAGTTTCGTAATCAACTGCATAACTTATTCTACCGTCCTCATCGTCTAAATTTTTGATTTTACAATCATTAACATTATCTTTCTCATCCTTGACTTCATCTTCTATTATCAAATTGAGCTTAACATCATAATTCTTTTCATACTGATTAAAAACGGATTGATCTACTGTGATTCCATATTTTTCATATAGAGATGCGGATAATAAGTAACTCAATGCTTCACAAATAACAGTTGGTCTTACAATTTCATTCATGTACTCAGACTTATGTGAAAGATTTTTTTTTAAATATTAACTGTACAATATCCATTCGATTAAATGGCCTTGGCAATGTACTAACCACTTCATTTACATCCGATGGCACATGTACAACGCTTCCTTTCAATGACAGTTGTTGGTTTAATGCGTGCGGTTTTAAAGCTCTTATTTGTTTAAATGCTGTTAATGTCGATACTGAGACGGTTTCTAAATCTGATAAAATTTTCACGCATGCTGGTACGTAAGGAAATTTCAAACCATTACTAGGCGCCAATTTAGGTACCTTTCCAGCCCTAATGTTTCCATCGCATGTCCTACATATTTTTGACGTATTTTTGTCATTGACTATTTTTTCTACGAAAACATCATCTGGCAATTTAGAATACGTTTTGTGGTTGGTATACATACTGCCGAATGACTAAACCACAAAGTTTCACAACAAGCACAAATATTGCTTGGTGTATCCTTGCGCTTCTTAATAAACTTTAATTTCGCAATGGACGCAGGATCTTTCCTACTTCTAAAATCTCTTACATGATTTTCTCGGAAATTGTACAGAGCATTTAATCTTAAGCGACGTTTCGCACTTTTATCTTTTTCTTTCTCCTCTTCTCTAAATTTCAAATCTTCCCTTCTTTTCTTTTTTGTTACTTTTTGTTCTTTTTTGTTCTTTCTGTTCTTTCACCTTAAAGTCTGGATTTGTTCATTTTCTTCTTCGAAATTTTTTCTGTAGCTCCCTTTCTTTAACTTTATATTCTTCGTATTTTCTCTTGTTTGCTATGTATTCCTTTACTTTCTCTTTTTCTTTAGCTCTATATTTTTCGTCTTGCCTCATTTTTGCTTTTTTTTCTTTTTATTGCTTCTTTTCTTTAGCTTTATATTCTTCGTCTTCTCTTTTTTGCTAGGTATCCCTTTAGTTTCTCTTTTTCTTGAGCTTTATATTCTTTATCGTCTCTTTTTTTTCTATGTATCTTTTAGTTTCTCTTTTTCTTTAGCTTTATATTCTTCATCGTCTCTTTTTTTCTATGTATCCTTTAGTTTCTCTTTCTCTTTAGCTTTATATACTTCGTCTTCTCTCTTCTTTCTCTTGGATTGTCTTTGTTGAGACAGTTCCTCGTTTCTAAATGATTCATTTTCTCTCTTTCGTTTTTTATATATGCTTTGCTGTTCTTGCTCCACTTCTTTAAATTGATCATTATTTTGCTTTTCTTGCATTAATTCTCCTTTATCCTGATTTCTCTGTCTTGTTGTTTTTTTCTTTAATTTTGGCATTTTAAAATTTTTCAAAACATTGACTTGTAGCACAGGCTACTCCTGAATATTATTTATACTCCTCATATTAAGTCTGAATTAAATAACAATAATATTTGAGAAGGAAATTACTTACTTAATTCTTCAGTGTTGGTGAGGTAATCTGTAATAAAATCCATTCCAAATATTTTAAAGAATTTCAGGAAAATACCAAAAATTGATTAAAGCTATTAGTTATTTTAAAAATAATTGTTTCATATATAGATCAGTACACAAGTATCCGATTCGTGAACCGGAAGCCCAACCTGACTCGTAAAATCAAAAGAACTCTTATTCAATATTATTATAATTCATAATCTGAATAGTTAAACATAATTGAAGGGAATTTAAAAGAAGTAAATGATGTAAAGTCTGAAAACATAAAAAGTATTAAGAATTCTACAGAGCTCAAGTTCACAACAACTGAAAATCGCTTAAATTCCTTAAAACTATACGAAATTTTTTTTAAATTAAGCAAATCTTTTTGAATCTCTTAAAATTTAACTATGTATACATTTTTAAATATACATAAATACATACATACATATATATATATTTAAAAAATTGGTTAAACAACCACCGCAGGGTCCCCCCGGGAGCGACTATATATATATATATATATAGGGTGTTTTTTTTATCTTAAGACTTCGAAATATCTCAAAAAATACGCATCCAACGAAAAAAATGTCCATAATAAAGACTTTTTATTTTCGAGCGGGAAAAGCGATTCCTCAGAAATTCACCCCACACCCCACCCCCTGGGGGCAGTACAGGGGTTAACTTTAGAATTTCAAATGGGAACCTATATTTTTTATTGCAGAATTTAGATTCTCCATTAAAAAATACGTAGGTTTTATTCGAAAAGTATTTCAGATTTGCGCCAGATGGCGATGCATTTGCAAAAAATGACATTGTTGACTATTCAAAAAATGCGCTTCCAAACAAAAGCAAAACGAAGATTCTTACTTCTACATTTTATTTAAACAAAATAAAAAAATAAGAAGACTTGAAATTAATTTCCCCAGATTTTTTTTTATTTTTGAATGGCGCCAGGTACAGGATTTAGAATACGGGAGTCGCATCCACATTCCACCCCCGGTGAACAACCCTCGGTTGTGCGAATCGAAAAAATTTTTTCGAATAGAACTTACGTATTTTTTAATGGAGAATCTGAATCTGCAATAAAAAATATGGGTTCCCATTTGAAATTTCGAAGTTACCCCCCTTCTGCCCCCAGCTGGTGGGGTAAATGTTTGCGGAGTCGCTTTTTCCCCTCGAAAATAAAAAGTTTTTATTACGGACATTTTTTTCGCTGGATGCGTATTTCTTGAGATATTTCGATGTCTCAAGATAAAAAAACACCCTGTATATGTAAATATGATGTGTCATGTAACGATTTTCGATTAGATTTAAATCAATATTGAATGTAGTTTATCAGTAAAAATGTATTTTGAAGAAGCTTCATATAGGGAGAAGGGAAGGGGGTCAAACTTTGTCAAAATTTGCGTTACGTGATTTATGGATAGTTAATCCACTACATCAATTTTTAAGTTTATTTTCATTGAAGATTTAAATTATTTTTTGCTTCATTCTGATTGGATGTCGACTTTGTTAATTTTAATTTGTTCAGTTTCAATTTATAAATTTTTCAAACTTTGTTAATATGATGTGTAATTTAATTAATACTCCATGTAGTTAAAATCAAATTTGAACGTAACTTGTTATTTTGATTTTATTTCATTATACCATTATTGGTGATTTTGAAATTGATTGGAATACTTCAATGTTGTTTAACTGCTATCACACCAGCACTACAGGTAAGATTTTCAGTCGATTTAGGCACTGATTCGAGCACATTTTTCATACTATATTTTCTATAACCATTCATCGAAGTATCCCCACTGGTGGGGCTACATCGATCAAATGAGATGTTGAAGTAAATTTTAATATTATTCATAAAAAATGTTATAAAAATTTCCATCAATCATGTATACCGCAGATGGATGTTTGCTCTTTAATTTTACTACAAATAAATGAAAACATTTGTCCACTTTCTTTAAAAAAATCCTATTTGAAGCAAAAAGTGATCGAAGTAGCCCCACTCTCCACTATTATAGATATATAACGAATATTACCTATCTATGAGCTGATATTCAATGGTCATTATGTATCTCTGACGTCATAATTTTTACGACATAGATATACATAGTCATTACATATGTATCACCTTGAAAAGTGGAACATAAGGTCCACTCCATAAACATGAAAAAAGCCATATTATTTATGCCTTCATTATATATTATTATTACTATTATATCGTCTGTGTCATGGGGGAGAAGTCCTTTTTAGACATGTACGTTTTCAGTACAACTCGTACTGGAAAAATACACATATAAGTCTAAAAAGTCTAATTTTTTTTGACCTAAATTATTTATGAGACCAGTCACAGAGGTGCCTTCTCGCCCACATAAGACGTTGAGACCCTTCGAAACGTTGGAAAGGAGTAGCGGTTTAACCATCATTACTTCTGTGACTAGTCACAGGGGCACCATCCCGCACCCACAAGATGTTGGAAAGGAGTAGGAGTTTGACCAACATTATTTCTGTGGCAGTTGCAGAGGCGCCTTTCCCC
>JAUMHM010000005.1:47031877-47048694 GCA_032362435.1 Melikaiella ostensackeni
AAATTCCTCATGTCATCTATGTGTTGAATTCTGATTCTAATTGGGAGTGACCCACGTGTTTTACCGTTTTGAAAAAAAATCATTTTCGCGAAGTTATGAGTCTTTGAAATTTTAGGTGTGTTTTCAAAAAAACATTTTTTCTTTAAACCTTTATAACTATTTTTTTGCCATTTTTTGTTAAATTTGTACTTCTATAAGGAAGAAATTCTGTGAATGAACGCCCGATTCGACAAAATGATTGAAAAAAACTTGGCTTATTTTAAAAAGTTCTACAAAAATACCTCTTACTCTATAATGATATCTTGCATTGTTCGCGAGAAAAATTAAAAAATTTAATTTATCGAGAAAAAAATTCTCGTGGCCACAAAAGTGATCTGTCTTGCATAATAAAACTTACAGCATGTCTTCTTTGTATAAGCACGAATTTTAAAGAATTCTAAGGAAAATTACTCGCAAACGTTGCAAGATATAAAAGACTAATCGGTCTTTTTTGTGAAACTTTTGTTAACTAGATTACTTTCTTCGTTAACATTTTTTCGTATATTCCGTTGTTTGAGCAAAAAATGCGAAATCTCGATTTTATGAAGAAAAAAAATTTTCTTGTTAATTTTTATAACTTTTTCCTATTTTCCCATTGATTTCAACGGAGGTCGGTAAACCTGACCCGAATCGAGAAAGAAAACTCAAATATCTCAATTAGGCCACAAGTTACAGAGGTTTAAAGAAAAAGTGTGTTTTTTCAAAAAACAAACATCAAAATTCATAATAAGTTCATAGAAAAAGTATTTTCGTGGAATCGAAAAAATACTTACCGCCTAATTTCTTTTAAAACGCAACATATTTTATCGTCGACCAATTCTGCGACTTTAAACAATACCATGCCTAAAAGTAGTGCATTGGGACCCCCATGAAGTCTACTGAAAGTGGAATCGATCGAATTAAATCTAGGTAACGCGCACGAACAAAGTAGGTTTAAAAAAATTTTGATATGCAGAGTTAAAAATTTTTTTTTAATGTCAATTTTTTTTACATTTTTAGGGGCGTCTAGAGTCTTAATTTTTTTTCCAGATTTTAGGATACTATTTTGCATGAGATAATTATGTTTTAATACACCCCTGTAATTAACTTTTATTTTTTGTTTTCTTGGGATCAAAGTGAACTTACAAAAAATTCAAGATATGTGGGAGATCGAAAGTGGAAACACTACAAATTTTTGAAATATTGAAATCTGTTTTGATGTCCCAGACATCTTGACTTTTTTGTGAGTTCATTTTGATCCTGAAAAAGCCCTCAAGTGCCAAAAAAATTTTTTCGATGTTTTCATGGGCGCAAAAAATAAAATTTAATTACTGAGTTATATTAAAACATGATTATCTCATGCAGAATAGTATCCTAAAATTTGACAAAAATTGAGAAGATTAAACACCCTCAAAAGTGTAAAAAAAAAATTAAGTCCAAAAAAAAGTTCAAAACTGCAAGTAATAATTTTTTACAAATATATTTTGCTCGCGCGCGTTACCAGATTTAAGTCGATCGATCTCACATCGAGTACACTTCGTGGGGGTCCCAATATACTATTTTTAGGCATGGTATTGTTTGCCATTTCTAAAATTTGTTTTTTTCGACCCACCCTAAAGTAGGGGAGAATCGGTACGTTTGGGACAGCAGTACCTCTGGGACAAGTCAATTCAAAAACATAAAATCAAGTATAAGCTTTTGTTTTATGTTTAAATGTGCTTCTTTTGATACCAGTGAACTTTGTCAAAAGTTGTAACATAAAAGAAATGTTTGATTAGCTAAAGTTATGATTTGAGAAAAAAATGAAAAAAATGGACATCTCTGGCTCGATTGTAAGAAATTTTGAAAATAAACAATAATTAGTTGTTAAAATAATTACATAATGTTTAAAAAAAATTTTACTTCTCCAAACAATGACCAGCTATTACATTTCATTCAGAAAATACGATTATTTTTTACATTTTTGGGAAAAAATAATTGTTTAAATAAGTTACATTTATTTAAACAATTAAAAATTGTTTAAAAAGTCATGGAATATTCAAATTGTTCATTAGTAATTATTTGTACTAAAAAAGACGGCAGAAAATACTGGAAATTAACAACAAATCGTAAAAATGTGTTTTTTTTATTTTTGGGTCATATTTGAGTCGTTGGGGGGGGGATGAAATTTATTGATATGGTTTTATTCCGTAGACTTTATTATGTATTCCTTTTCTTTATTTTTTTATTCCGTAGATTACCTAAAATTTCTAAAAATCATAAAAATCAGTTTTGCAAGTCTGAAAGTAAAAATTTTGGTTTACCATATTTTTGTGTTTTCTCTTTTTTAGACTTTTATGTTGCATGAATTCAGTTTTATAATTTAGTTTAATTATTTATAAAACTCCTGATAGGCCCTTTTTATAAAGAAAAAAATTGTATGAGCTGTAAGAATTGATAGTACACTAGAACCTCGATTTATGTGCCCTCCATTTACCGCCTTGCGAGAATTTCAGCCGGCTCGTATTCGTGGATGAGGGGTGTCGAGGGGCAGAGAAGGAGGCGCGGCGAACTCGATGCAATTACGCAGTGGCGTAAACATAAAGCGGGCGGGCAGTGCCCCAAGCGGATAATTTCATCAGTTCGCTTTCAGTGTTTCGGTTATGCGTTAGAAAAATGTCGAAGAAAAACAAGAGGAAGAGTTTAACATTCGAAGAGCAATACGAGCTTGTGGACAAAGTGAAATCAGTTGCCTCAAAACAGTATTCTACAGAAATATGGTACATAGCTGTAAGAGGACATACAAGGATGTGATAGCTCGCGAATCTGAGTTGAGGAATAAGGTTAAAAGTCATGAATATTTGAAGAAGAAATCGTCTAAAACAATTGGTAATATGATTTTGGAGGCTGCTATCTTAGAATGGTTTAAACAAGTGAGAGACAGATGTGATCCAATATCCGGGCCGATCATTAAAGAGAAAGCTCTCATTTTAAAGGAGGAGCAGAACGGTCCTCAAACGTTTAAAGTAAGTAAGCAGACAAACAAATATTTTAACGTGTAATAGCAAAATTTGTACCTCATTTCAGCTAAATATTGATTTTACCCTTGTCTCAGACAAATTGAAAGCATATCATTCATCAATTAGAACAGGTTTTTTAAGGATATGTTTGGACTTTTAAACGTTTTTCAAACTGACTAAAAAGTCTTTTTTAGTTGAAAATTCAACTCTTTCTTTGAAAATTCGTCTTTTTGATTGAAAATTTTATTTTTTGTTTGAAAATTTAATTAGGTTGTTGAAAATTCAACAATTTTGTTTAAAAGTTATGCTTTTTGATTGGAAATTCAAATGTTTTGTAGAAAAATCGTCTTTTTGGGTTAAAAATGTAACTATTTTGGTTGAAAATTATCTTTTTTGTTTAAAATTCATATTTTCGGGTTGGAGATTCAACTGTTTTATAGAAAATTCGTCTTTTTGGCTTGAAAATTTAAAAGTGTTATTGAAATTTTTTTCCCTTGACCAGAAAATCTTTCTTGGTTGAAAGTTCAACTCTTCTTTTTAAAATTCGTCTTTTTGTTTGAATTTATCTGTTTTTGATTAAAAATTGAAATCTTTTTTCTCTGAAATATCAACTGTAACATTTTTCGTTAAGAATTTATCTTTTTTTGGGTGAAAATTCATATGTTTGGTTAAAAATGTTATTATTTGGTTGAAAATTTAATTATTCTGTTCAAAATGCGTTTTATGTTTGTTGAAAATTCATCTTTTTGGTTGAAATTTCAACTATTTGTCTTCTTCTTTTTAGTGGGGTGGGTCGGGTCGACATACGAAGGGTGTTTAGTCCAAAATTTAAAACATTCTAAGCCCTGATTTCGATAATTATTTTCCTATAATTTTTCCAATAACTATTCCTATAATTTTTGCTATAATTATACCTATAATTATTCCTACAATCGTGAAAATATAATAGAAAATTCAGTATATGCCTATCATGATTTTTCTATAATACTTCTTCGTAAGGGAAGACAAATGGAAAGGAGAGAGATTGTCCAACGATCCTTCAGGTGCTGCAGAATTTTCGAAAATTTATAAGGCAAAAATCGAATCCGAAAATTTGAATATAGACAACATTTACAATGCAGACGAATCAGGAGTTTTTTGGCGACTATTGATGGTGTGCACTCTTGCTCTACGTTTATAGTAGAACTAGTAGCTTCGGGAAGAAAATAATGCAAAGATCGTGTGACAGCTTTATTCTGTGCCAATTCCACTGAAAGTCATCGAATTCCAATGTTGTCAATAGGAAAATCTAAAAGTCGACGATGTCTGAGCAATCTAATAACCAAAATATCAAAAGATCTACGCTTAAGAAACTTGGAAAGTCTCGGTGTCGTCTCACACACCAGAGCAGTGTATGAATGAACAAATGTATATTCATGCTATAATAATTTATATTACACACTGAAGTATAATTAAAATTAAGTATAATCCAAATTTTTTTATATTTAGCACTGTGGCTTTTTTTTGTCGATTTTATAAACCATTTTATAGGTCATTAAATTTTCAGGTTATGTGTACCCCTGGAACATCACTAAACAACGATAAATTTTTTCAGGTACAAGGATGAGTTTATTCCGCGAGTTTTGGAACATCTAAGAATGTCTGGAATAACGGGAAAGGTTGTTTTACACCTCGATAATGCTCCATCCCACCCGAGTTCGGATGAACTAAACGCGATAAGTGAAAACTTTGAAGTCGTATATTTGCCTCCCAACGTCACAGAGTTGATTCAACCCATGGATCAAGAGTTAATCGCAACGACAAAAAAACTATACGAGAAAAATTTATTGAGACTCTTATTGCTTAATGAGAAATCAGAAGGAGGAGGAGCTGCTAAGTTTTTAAAAGAAATCATCCTTCGGAACTGGTTTTCCTTGTTCAGCCACGCGTGGGACGATGTGAAATCATCTACTCTTCAAATAGCATGAAAACCGCTCCTAGATGACTCCTTCCTTCTCAACACAGTTCCAGCTTCCGCCAACATTCAGGATCCTCTATCCAACGCTAATGCAGTTGTCAAAGAACGGAAATCCCCAACTAACTGATTTGCCATGTCTTCCTTATGAAGAATCCCCAACTGATATGCCATGTTTTCCTGATGAAATTTGCGATCAAGTTTCTGAACTGTTGTCGAAACCAGATTATTCCGTAGAAAAATGAAGAGAATTTCTCTTGAAATGGTTTGAAAATGATCACAACGAAAATGATTGCGGCTGGGGGTCATTGTCAGATAGTGATGCTGTAAACTTTGTCACAGGTGGTAGATGCGTCCCTGAAATTGTAACGAAAATCGAACAAAACGAAGCTATCTTTGAAAATGGTGAACCGATGGAAGTAACGTTGTCAGAGGCTTTTGACTGCATTCTGGAGTTAAAGAATTATCTGAGCTCGCGCGCAGAATGCTTACCGAAACATCTTGATTACATCAATGAATTCGAGATCTCGATAACCAAAAGTACGATACCTGAAATAACGTCAATAACGTCATCAGCGGCTTTTGACTGCATAGAGAAGTTGGAGAATTGGCTGAAATCGCGCGCAGAATGCTAACCGAAACATCTTGATTACATTAAAGAATTAAAGAACGTAATAAACCTACGTGATAAGAGTACGATGCCTGAAATTTCACAAAATAAAGTGTACTTAAGGCTAATATCATATTTCCAAATACATGCTGTACTTAATTTTTTATTATTATTTATTACTGTGATAAAATTTGATTTTCTAGCACAAACTTAGAGTTTTCTCTTAAATTTAAATAAGTGTATATTTTAAAGTTCGCAACCAGTGCTCCCAACGCGGTTTGCTTTTCGCTCGCTGTTTAAAACGCTAAAAAAATTTTTGTTTTGTTTATAATAAATAGTGGCTTTTTAACTTATAGAATTATCCATTAGGCCAAAATTAAAAATAATTACATCACTATTATGTAAATAAAAATTATACTTTACTTATTTATAATATTTATAATGCATACATTATTATAATATTTATAATATATATTATATAATATTACATTATATAACATATTCAGAATATAATAGTATTTAAAATTTATCATTCCAGTAAAGTATATTTTTTATTTACAGAATAGTGATTTAATTATTTTTAATTTTGCTCAGAATTAATTAATTTTGGCCTGATGGTTAAATCTGTAAGTTAAAAAGTCATTATTTATAATGAACAAAAACATTTTTTTAGCGTTTTAACAGCGCGCGAAAAATTCCGTTTTTATATATTTAAATACTAAAACCTTACTAGCTGTTAAAAATATTCTGTTTCTATGCTTGTCTAGTGTCCCAAACGTTAAATTATTTTATTTTTTGTGGACATGCGGGGACGATATGTCCTGTTTGAAATACATAAATAAGATCATCAAATGCTACAGTAATGAGACTTGCACATCAATTTTGACATTAGTACTCCCTTTTCACGATAAAAATTCAAAATGTCAGAGTGTCCCAAACGTACCGACTCTCCCCTTTGTATATTAGCGTCAACATCCTTGACTCTTTCCATAATTTATTTTGACGTATCATTCATCACACCGTCACTGAAACCTTTACCCAATCTATAAGAATATCCTGTAGAGGAAAGTTGCCCACAGTTGTTCGGTGTGCATAGTCAAAAGAAATATCTACAAAATTATTGCATAAAATGCGCAGTTAACGGTAGGCGACTCAAGGGACTTATTCGAATTGCAGTTAACGGTCTTCCAAATCAGGGAAGTATTGTATTCACGTGTTTTAGAAAAGTTATATTTGTATGCTTCTTGTATTTAAGTTTTTTTCAACAATATAATTTTTTGACAGGTTATTTGACTACCTACTTTAAACTAATATTTGATAAAAACTAGTCAGTTAAGCAATTTTTTCTTCTATACTTACACTCTGACAGCATTAGACTTATCGAATTTGTCACAAAAAGATTTTTTACTCCTGAATTGTGAATAATAATTAAGAAATGATTATGTGTGTACCTTGTAGTTACACAGGTACACGAGGATTAAGAGGTCATTACTCTTTAACTGCTTACTCAGAAACTTTTTTTCCTTTCAGTTTTAACTACCTGAAGAGTGAGACTTTTTTCCTAACGTCAAACTATTCAGGTTAATATAAAAAATAGCATCTATACGAGTTGAGAGTTTTTTTTACTCCCTTTGGGCACCTTTCCCCTACTGGATTCGAAATTTGAAATATCTGCTAAATTTACAAACCAAGAAGCCTCCCCTCCTTCGACAAAAATGGTATGCAAATTTAAATTTGGTAAATTTTGTAAAATTAAACTTGTTTTTCAGGATGGACCATACATTTCTCCGGAGGAGGCAGTTGCAATCTACACGACGACCGTTCACTGGTTGGAGTCCCGAAGATTCGCCCCAATTCCGTTCCCACCGTTATCATACAAACACGATACTAAGCTTTTTATCATGGGACTGGAGAGATTAAAAGAAGCTTACAGCGTCAAATCCCGACTGAACCAAAGTCAACGCGAGGAACTTGGTTTGATTGAACAAGCGTATGATAATCCTCATGAAGCATTGTCCAGAATCAAACGTCATCTGCTCACTCAGCGATCTTTTAAAGAGATGGGGATAGAATTTATGGATCTATATAGTCATCTGATTCCCGTCTACGACGTTGAGCCTCTTGAAAAACTTACGGATGCATACTTGGATCAGTACTTATGGTACGAAGCCGACAAGCGCCGACTCTTCCCTCCTTGGGTGAAGCCTTCCGATGCGGAGCCACCACCACTGCTTGTTTATAAGTGGTGTCAAGGTATCAATAACCTACAGGATGTCTGGGACGCTGGAGAAGGCGAATGCAATGTCTTGTTGGAAACCAAGTTTGAGAAACTGTCCGAAAAGATCGATCTTACGTTGCTTAACAGACTTCTCAGGTTAATCGTTGATCACAATATAGCCGATTATATGACTGCGAAAAATAACGTAGTCATCAACTACAAAGATATGAATCATACCAACAGTTACGGAATCATCAGAGGTTTACAATTCGCTTCATTCATCTCTCAGTATTACGGTCTTATACTCGACTTGCTGGTTTTGGGATTACAAAGAGCAAGCGAGATGGCTGGTCCTCCACAAATGCCAAACGAGTTTCTCACATTTCAAGATACAGCTTCTGAAACTGCTCATCCTATCCGGCTTTACTGCAGATACGTTGATCGGATTCATCTGTTTTTGAGATTCTCAGCCGAAGAAGCACGTGATCTGATTCAACGTTACCTTACGGAGCATCCAGATCCGAATAACGAGAACATCGTTGGATACAACAACAAAAAATGCTGGCCACGTGACGCTAGGATGAGGTTAATGAAGCATGATGTGAATCTCGGACGTGCTGTTTTTTGGGACATAAAAAATCGACTTCCCAGGTCAGCGACGACAATTCAGTGGGAGAATAGCTTTGCCAGTGTATACAGCAAGGATAATCCGAATTTACTTTTTAACATGTGTGGTTTCGAGTGCAGAATTTTGCCAACGAATAGAACTACTCATGGAGAGGTCTCAAATAAGGGCGGTGTTTGGAGCTTGCAGAATGCAATCACTAAAGAGAAAACAGCTCAGTGTTACTTGAGAGTGGATGACGAGAGTCTTCAGAAGTTCCACAACCGTGTCAGACAGATCTTAATGGCCTCAGGTTCTACAACTTTCACCAAGATCGTCAATAAGTGGAATACCGCTCTTATTGGTTTGACAACTTATTTTCGTGAAGCGGTAATTAACACACGGGAGCTTCTAGAGTTGTTGGTCAAGTGCGAAAACAAAATTCAGACTCGCATTAAAATTGGTCTCAACTCAAAAATGCCTTCAAGATTTCCACCGGTGCTGTTCTACACACCAAAGGAATTGGGAGGTTTAGGTATGTTGTCGATGGGTCACGTTCTGCTTCCTCAATCAGACTTAAGATGGTCAAAGCAGACTGACGTAGGAATCACCCACTATCGATCAGGTATGAGTCACGATGAAGGTCAGCTGATTCCCAATCTTTACAGCTACATTATACCTTGGGAGTCTGAGTTCTTAGATTCACAACAAGTATGGGCAGAGTACGCATTGAAACGACAGGCAGCTTCCGCACAGAATCGGCGATTAACTCTGGAGGATTTAGAGGATAGTTGGGATCGTGGAATCCCTAGAATTAACACCTTGTTCCAGAAAGACCGCCAAGCCCTTGCATACGATAAAGGGTGGCGAATAAGGACTGAATTCAAACAATACCAAGTCCTAAAGCAAAATCCGTTTTGGTGGACTCACCAACGACACGACGGAAAACTCTGGAACTTGAACAATTACAGAACAGACATGATACAGGCTCTTGGCGGGGTTGAAGGTATTCTTGAGCACACCTTATTCAAAGGAACCTACTTCCCAACATGGGAGGGTTTGTTTTGGGAGAAAGCATCCGGATTTGAGGAGTCCATGAAGTACAAAAAACTCACAAACGCCCAGAGATCTGGTTTGAATCAGATTCCCAACCGTCGATTCACTCTATGGTGGTCTCCCACGATCAACAGAGCCAACGTGTACGTTGGTTTTCAAGTCCAGTTAGATCTGACAGGAGTTTTCATGCACGGTAAAATCCCCACACTCAAGATCTCTCTAATACAAATCTTCCGAGCTCACTTGTGGCAAAAAGTCCACGAGTCCATTGTGATGGATCTCTGTCAAGTGTTCGATCAGGAGTTAGACGCCCTTGAAATTGAGACGGTCCAGAAGGAAACTATTCATCCAAGGAAGTCTTATAAAATGAATTCTTCCTGTGCAGATATTCTATTGTTCTCTGCTTCCAAGTGGAATGTTTCGCGTCCCTCTTTGCTTGCCGATTCGAAAGATTTAATGGCCAACTCAACAACGCAAAAGTACTGGGTTGATGTCCAACTGAGGTGGGGTGACTATGATTCCCACGATATCGAGCGATATGCGAGAGCTAAATACCTCGATTACACGACTGACAACATGTCGATCTATCCATCTCCAACCGGATTGCTGATCGCCATCGACCTCGCGTACAATCTGCACAGCGCCTACGGTAACTGGTTCCCAGGAAGTAAGTCTCTGATTCAACAGGCTATGGCTAAGATAATGAAAGCAAATCCAGCTTTATATGTCCTGCGAGAACGTATCAGGAAAGGCTTACAGCTGTATTCTTCGGAACCGACAGAACCGTATCTTTCGTCCCAGAACTACGGAGAGCTTTTCTCCAATCAGATTATCTGGTTCGTCGACGACACAAATGTCTATCGTGTAACAATTCACAAAACTTTCGAGGGTAATTTGACTACGAAACCTATCAACGGCGCAATTTTTATATTTAATCCAAGAACCGGTCAGCTCTTCTTGAAGATTATTCACACTTCGGTTTGGGCTGGACAGAAACGTCTTGGTCAGCTGGCGAAGTGGAAAACTGCCGAGGAAGTTGCAGCTCTGATTCGCTCACTACCAGTCGAGGAACAACCGAAACAGATCATCGTCACGAGAAAAGGAATGTTAGATCCCCTTGAAGTCCATTTGCTTGACTTCCCCAATATCGTTATCAAGGGGTCTGAGCTTCAACTACCATTCCAGGCTTGTCTGAAAGTAGAGAAGTTTGGCGACCTTATTCTCAAAGCTACAGAACCGCAGATGGTGTTGTTCAATCTGTTCGATGATTGGTTAAAGACGATTTCCTCCTACACAGCATTCTCGCGCCTGGTTCTCATCTTGAGAGCACTTCACGTCAATACTGAACGAACGAAAGTAGTTCTCAAGCCTGACAAGACAACCATTACTGAACCTCATCACATTTGGCCAACACTGACTGATGACGAATGGCTTAAAGTTGAAGTGCAGCTCAAAGACTTAATCCTGGCTGATTACGGCAAGAAAAATAACGTCAATGTTGCATCCCTCACACAGTCAGAGATTCGAGACATTATTTTAGGTATGGAAATAAGTGCTCCGTCTGCACAACGACAACAAATTGCGGAAATTGAAAAGCAGACTATGGAGCAGTCTCAGTTAACCGCTACAACTACTAGAACTGTTAATAAACACGGAGATGAGATAATCACAGCAACTACATCCAATTACGAAGCACAGACGTTTGCTTCAAAGACGGAATGGCGAGTGAGAGCAATCTCAGCGACAAATCTCCATCTTAGGACAAATCACATATATGTTTCATCAGATGACATAAAGGAAACAGGATTCACTTACATTCTACCAAAAAACGTCCTCAAGAAGTTCGTCACCATCTCGGACTTGAGAGCTCAGATCGCTGGTTATTTGTATGGCAGTAGTCCACCTGATAATCCTCAAGTTAAGGAAATTCGTTGTATAGTAATGGCTCCGCAATGGGGTACTCACCAAACGGTTCATCTTCCGAACTCACTCCCAGCTCATCAGTATCTCCAGGAAATGGAACCCCTGGGTTGGATACATACGCAACCCAATGAACTGCCCCAACTCTCTCCTCAAGATGTAACAACACATGCCAAAATAATAGTGGATCAAAGTCAAAATCAAAATCCAAATGAAACAACTTGGGACGGGGAGAAGACTATTGTAATTACCTGTAGTTTCACCCCTGGTTCATGTTCCCTCACAGCTTACAAGCTGACTCCAAGTGGTATTGAATGGGGCAAGCAGAACACAGACAAAGGAAATAACCCCAAAGGTTATCTCCCCAGTCACTATGAGAAAGTGCAGATGTTACTTTCTGATCGTTTCCTCGGTTTCTTCATGGTTCCAACCCAGGGATCGTGGAACTATAATTTCATGGGGGTAAGGCACGAACCAAATATGAAATATGAATTGCAGTTGGCCAATCCAAAAGAATTCTACCATGAAGTGCATCGCCCTGCTCATTTCTTGAATTTTGCGAGTTTCGAGGATGGCGATGGCGTGGGAGCCGATCGCGAAGACATGTATGCATAGAGTAGAAAAAAATGCAAAGTAGGTTCTAGTATGACTGTACACTTGTACATACACAGTTAACTTACTAAGAGCCAAAGTGGACAGACTGAGAAAGTTTTCATTTTAGAATAAGTTGACCTTTGACTAGAATGTAATTTACTTATTCACCGTCACCCATCCTTTTTGTTGAATCATGTAAAAGCGACCATAATACATATATTATTTTATACTTAAGACAAATTGGTTGTCCTTTGTATATTTTTATTCCTTTTGCTTAAGTTTTAGCATTTTGGCCTTTTGTAAACGAATCTCTGTAAAACCTAATAGCTGAATCTGAAAATTTCATTATCACCATTTAAATTACATGTACTCTATTTCATGTGACTATCTTTAAATTCTGCTTCATAAAATGCAACGAAGTCCAATTTGCTTCTTAAAGAGTTCGGTTCATTCGGAATAGTTTTGGCCGGATGTTTATGCATTGTGTGAATAATGTTTATTCTGCTTAAATGTTACGTATAAGAGAATTATATTAATGCATTAATACAATATTCAATTCTATAATTCACTATAACATATTCCACTAGTTAAGTTTTTTTTCAAACACTAAGAATGACAACAAAACATCCAAAAATTCTTACATCGATTAACGAACTTGTGCAACCAATGAACTATGCTATTAATCTATAATGTATTTCTAGCACTCTATAGTATTTAAGAAACTTTAGAAACTCAAAAATTTAAAACAAAAATTGTAAAATGTTGCAATATCCGTAACCTTATTATCTGAAGAAGTCGTATTTTTAATGTTATTTCAATTCGCGTACCCTATTTTAAATAAAAATTTTTAGTTATTTGCTAATGCAGATCATGCCCGGTAATAAGGGTTTGATTGGAATGGTTTGAATAGTATTGTACATTTCAATGCCCTCAAATGCGAAATAATTCCGTCTTTTGTCCAAACAGCATTGAATGCCATTGGTCTTTTCAGTACTTTTTTTTTTTGTAGAAAGCATTGAATGGCATTCAACTGAGAATATCATCGAGCAATCTTAAATCGCATTAACTATTTACTTTGGCGTATATAAAATTATTGAAACCAGACAAGCTTTATACAATAAAACGCATTCAATGGCATATACGACAAAACAGGATTGTTTTGCATTTAGAAATGTTTTAAGAAGGTATAGGAATGTCCGTTTTTTCAAATGCTATCTTATTCGTTCTGCAAGCCCTTCTTACCAGGTGTGTAAAGTCACTCCAATGTATTTTTAATAAAATATTTCTATAAAATATGCCTGGTTTTAGGACTTATTTATCGAATGAATTTTTTATATTATTCTATTTTTATTTCGAATCTCGATTTTCAAAATGCAAAAGTGTAAAAAAAATGTCACACTTACGTGCATTACAAAATTGAGAGAAACTATATTTTTCCAATGTAAAATTTAATTTCACCAAGTCAGACGTATTCACAAGTCTAACTGTTACGTCCTGACCTGGTCTTGGCCCTGTGGTGAAGATCCGTTGACATCCTCAAACGCAATTTTATTTGAAATAAAAAGGCAAAATCAAATTTGGCGACGTCTTTACGACATCTTTACGACATCGTTATGACAACTTTACGACATCCTATGTCCATGTCGTTAAGGTGTCTTTACGATAATGACATGGACATAGGATGTCGTAAAGATGACGTAAAGACGTCGCCAAATTTTGTGCCCACTGGGTAGGTTCTTTACACAAAGTTGAAACACAGAAATTTTAGGCAATAAAATAACTGTTGTTTATTCAATTCTGAGTTTAGTTTTGATATTCGATTTTGATTTAGTCACGCACTCGCACAAATGGAAAGCTTTTAATATTGAAAACTATTCAAAATTTGATTTAAGGGGTTAAGCCACTGTAGAGCACGAAAAAATAGGCATACCATATTTCAGGAATTTTTTTTGGTGCAATAAAGAGATCAATCGAAATTCTGTAAAGTGGTATCTATAATAATAGTAATAAAGTACAGAAAATATTTTTTTCAAGTTCGTTCATGACAAAATGGCGGCTGCGCAGGATTTCTCCGTCGACGCTTTTTTTTAAGGTTCCACGGTCGGAAACCTAACTCCCGCAATTTTTGAGCTGGAACAAAAAAACCAAAGTTTTTTCGATTCTGTGGAACAACAGCTAGAGGCGTACGTGGGATTTTTTTTCGATATATTGGTTTTTCGCGACATGGTGCACTTTTGAAAATAAAGATCAAAATTTCATGAAAAAAATCGTCTCAAAATTGTTTACAAAAAAAACTGTGCAATATAAAAAAAAATCCTACGTACGTTGCTGGAAAAAGCAATTTTGAATATACCTTTAAAATTTCAGATCGATCGGTGAGGATTTGTTCGAGTTATGTTTCCGGACAGTTCAAAAAAAGTGGTTTCGAGAAAAACGCGTTTAAAGTTAAGCACTCTAGAGCCAGCAAACTCGTCCACTATACTAACAAAGCGAACCGTTCGAAGACACTGTTCATACGGCTCTGCCTGTTGTTTACGTTGGTGTCGCTTCGTCATATGTCCAAGGCCATTTCAGGCAAGAACCAAAGTCGGACCTATATGAGGGTTCCAGTGTATTATAAAACTTATACAACTTATACCTGAGAGGCGTTGCGGCAGAATTGAAAATTTGGTCATTTAGACATTTTTTCCGCCTCCCATCTTCTGTTATATTATTTTTAAGACTCTAAAACACCTTTAAAGCAAAAAAAAATTTCAATTTTTTGAAAGTTTTACAGTGGCTCAACCCCTTAAGGTGCTCGCAAAGACTCTTGAGTATTTTATTCGCAAAATAAACCGATCCGAAGAGTCCGGATTTGGATTCAAATTGAATTCAAGTCAAACCTGATCTGAGCGCGACTTTGCCTTCACCCTACTTTTATAGACTTCTTACTCCCTTAATGAAAATGCCCACATAGGGCCCTATATAGGAACTTATATGGGGATCCACTTGGATTCTTATATAAAATTGTATGGACGAATTGGGACACGAAATGGGATAAGAACCTATATGGGATCCTATATCGATGCCTGTGTGTGCAAGCCTAAGAATCGGTCCTACATGAAATTTCACATAGGAATCGAATTTTTTTAAATGCAATCTGTTTTCAAAATATTATTTATATACTAGGCAATTTTGAAGGGCCAGAAAAACTACTGCATAGCTGTAGCTGTTATAAGATACTACTGCACAGTCCTTGAGTGATTTGTCCACACAGGTTCTCATATGAGTTCCCACATAGGTTCGTATCCCATTTCGTGTCCCAATTTGCCCATACGATTTTGTACAGGAATGGGTGCCTATGTGAGTCACTACATGGGGGTCTATATAGGGCCCCTATGTGGGGATTCTTAGTAGGACCCCACAGAATTTTATTGATTAAAGTTGAACCGTCATCACTTAGTCATAGATTTCGCCAACGTAAACACGTAGGAACTCGTCCAGAACAGAGCTTCTTCTAAGGGGCAGCGTTAACCAAAAGGGCAGTGTTAAAATTAAACCTCGATTTTAGGCAGTCTTGAAATTTTTTATTAAAATAGTGAATAATGAATAATAAAATATATTTTTTTAAATATATATTTATTTTAGTATTTAAATACATTAACAAATATAATTCGTTAATAATACTTTTTAGAAACACATCAGACTTAAAAAATTCACCTACCAAAAGAAAATCTCTGAGTATTCTCTCGAAAAATGTCAGGCCTGTTTCAGGCTATTTGCAAGCTCGATTTGGATGATTTCGTCTCTATAGATAGCTTGAGAGATTTGGGTCCTTTTTTGCGACTTAATTTATGGCAGTCGAAACTTCGGGATACAGAAGTGACAGAGAGTTGAAATATTTAAGGTCTCTTCATCATGAAACTACTTATAAAAAAGCTGTCATAAAACTAATCCCTTTTAACACTTTAAAAATCCTTATTTATTTATTTACATGCATATATTTATATGTGACAACCTATATATTTATATTTATACACAGTGTTCCTCTGATGGTGAATCTAAAAATGCTATCTGTTTTTACGTATCACGTACAGTTTACGAGATACCTACAAAATATGATACATTTTTAATTTTTCAAAGCGAACTTCAGATATTTGTAATTGTAAAAATCCGTAGATTCTGACTTTTTAACTTTCGAATCTCTAATTGGGAAATTGAAAAAAAAATTTAGTTTTAATGTTCTTACAGCTGGCCACTACACTGCATCTTTACTACAAAAGAATCCTTTCTACCTGGATGCCGAGTGGGGCCTCCTCTTTTAAGGCAGCCTCTGTAACTCCTTACTATTCATGAAAATTTCGATTATACTTATGTACGAAAACAAGCTTATGAGCCTTCAGAAAATTTATGGGGGCTACTTGGATCTTTAAAAAGTGCCACCTGTTTACTTGTGGAGATAATCTCAGAAACGTGACAGAGCCTGAGGATATTTAGAGAATTTGCATCGGTTCCCAGATAGCACAACAGTTTGCGGCAAACTTGCCCAAAGTTTGCGGTGTAAGGTTCGGAAGTTTGCGCTGCAAACTGAAGGTAAGTTTACCGCAAGTAGGAAAATGTCCGCCTTACCGTAAGTTTGAGGAAAACTTGCATCGTAAGCTTGAGGACAACTTGCAGGAAGTTTGCGGGAAAACCTTCATTTTTTTTAAATACCAAATATGATACACTTTTATGTACAGATAACGCAGCATACTGAGTAAACAGAGAAAAAACTACTGCACAGCCCTGGGTGCCATAGAAAACTACTGCGCATCAGATTAAGTTAAAGTTTGCCAGGAAAGTTTTCTTCAAGCTTGGTTCGCAAG
>JAUMHM010000005.1:47062429-47073335 GCA_032362435.1 Melikaiella ostensackeni
TAGATAAGGTGGAAGGGTTTCAGGAAAGGTGGGATAGGTTTAAAGAGTGTATCTGGAAAGCGGCGAAAAGAGTAGGAGTTATTATCAATGTTGGTAAAAGTAAAAAATTGAAAAATATGGGGAGGGAAAGAGTTGGACGAAGAGTACGCTAGCTAGAGAAAAAAGGTGTGGGTAAGCCTCAAGAAGTATTTGAAAAGCAAAACACACGGGCATAAGATTAGGCTACAGGATGAAAAGAGAAAACTCAGAAGAATAGTTTCAAAGAATAAAAAGGAGAAAAGGGAAGCTCTGTTAGTGAAAATAGAAAAAAATAGGGGTATGAGTAGCTTCTGGAGTGCAATAAGAGGATTCAGGCCTAGGAGGAATAAGAGAAAAGGTGCTGGGATAGGAAGAGACAGGTGGAAACCCCACTTCGAAAATCTGTTAGAGGCAGATAAAGGGTCGCTCAGAAATAATCAGAATCTGGGTGGGGATAATCAGGGAACAGAAAGGGCAAGTGAGAAGGAAAATCTAGAAAAACCACAGAATGGTACTGAAAAGGCAAGAGGAACTGTAGAGGATGTGCTGAATAATGAGATAACACTAGAGGAAATAGTCAAAAGTATGAACAAAATGAAAAGTGGGAAGGCTCCAAGAGAGGATGGAATAACAGTAGAGTTTATCAAAGGAGTTCCGTCAATTTGGGGGGAAGGATTGCATCAAATTTTAAATGGGTTCTGGAATTCTGGTCTAAAAGCTTATGGTTGGGAAAAAGCAATTATATCACCAATATTCAAAGGTGGGGAGGAGGAGGACACTGAGAATTACAGATGAGTTTCATTATTGGACGTAGGGTACAAAATTTCAGCATCAGTGATGGACGAGAGAATTAGGGAATGGTTGGAGAGGCACGGTTTGTATAAAGAGATGCAGGCCGGCTTTAGAAAGGAAAGATCGACTAGAGACCATATCTTTGTGCTAAATTCGTTTATTAATAATAAATTGAAAAGGAAAAGGGGCAAGCTATATGTCGCATTCATAGATTTCAGAAAGGTCTTCGACACAGTAGATAGAGATCTTCTTTTTAGTAAACTGAGCAAAATGGGTATTGGAGGAAAAATGCTAGCGATGATTAAAGTAATATATAGGGAAACAATCAATCAAGTGATCACGGCAGGGGGGCTGTCCGACAGCTTCAGGACAAGAAGAGGGGTACGTCAAGAATACCTTCTGAGTCCCACTCTATTCAATATCTTCATTGATGATATAGATGAGATCTGGGAGAGTAGAAACGTCGGAGGAACAGTGATAGGTCGGAAAAAAATTTTTGCCCTGAAATTTGCGGACGATCTAGCGATAGTAACAGACTTTCCAGAGGACTTGAGAAAAATGTTGAAATTGCTGGATTGGTATGTGAATCGGAACAAATTAGAAATCAACGTTGGAAAAACCAAAATTGTGATTTTTAGAAAGAGGGGCAGGAGAGGGAAACAGGAAAATTGGAGTATTGCAAGGGAACACATTGAAGTGGTGGATAGTTTTAAGTATCTTGGTTTTTGGTTTTCTGCAGGTGGGAATCACAGAAAGCATATCAAGGTTATGGTAGGGAAGATACAAAAAGCAACTAACGCAGCATGGGGGGTGATGACTAGAACGATAATTGGGGCACTGGATAGGAGGCTTTATTTAATGGATATTTTGGCGAAATCTGGAGGATTGTACGGAGTTGGAATTTAGGGATGGGAAAAACTGTCACAGGTGGAGAGAACACAGGCTAGATTTGTTAAAATGGCCATGGGACTTGATAGAAATACTCCAGGGTATATTTGGAGAAAAGAGGCAGAGAGAAGTAGCCTAGAAGGAGAGGTTAGAGACAGAGCAGGAAAATATTTCGCAGAAATATCAAAAGTGGAGGAAAGTAGACTCCCCAATATTTGTCTCAAAGAAGAATTGAAGGAAATGAATAACAACAACTCCTCGCAATGGGGTAAAAGTTGAAAACAGGCTCTAAAAGAAATGGAGGCAGATATTATTCTAAAGAGGGCACAGGAGGAGGGTCGGGAATAAGATATTTTAAAATACCTCCAGAAAGGCATAGAAATAAAAAGAAAGGCAGAGTTAAGGGAAGATGACGCTAAAATTGAAAAATCGTCATATTGCAACCTATATAAAAGATGGAAAGTTACAGGGGAAGGGAAAAGCTACTGGAAGATCCAGGAGCTAGCGCTTAGTGACAAAATTCAGTGGGCAAGACTTCGTTGCGGAAATGTGGGGAAGGCAGGGAATAAAGGTTACGAAAATGTAGATTGCAGATTTTGTGGGGAAGCGGAAGAGAATATGGAACACATGTGAGTGTGTGAAACAGGGAGAGGTCAGATAGATAAGAAATGGGTAGAGGAAGTAGACATTTGGCTGAAATAGGGGACTCAAAACTTTGTTGACAAATTATGTCAAACATTGTGCGGAAAGCCGATTCCTGGTCTTTGCAGATATGCAAGAGAATTTGAATTGAAAGCCAGGAAAAATATTGTGATCAAGTAGCATTAGTTAAGTACGGGTTATGAATAATATTATCTTATAAGTTTCTTCTGTAGCCGGGATTCTATTATATGTAAATGTCCAAAAAGGATGTACATGTGAGAAATAAATCTAATCTACAGCGGAAAAATTGTTCACTTCAACGATATAATTTTTTATCTCTGAATAAATCTCTTGAATAAAGTCATTGTTAGATGGAACTAATTGATGAGTCCTAAAAGAAAGTACGCAACTCAGGGCGACGGATAGAAATTACGTACCTCGTGCACTCTATACTAAGTATTTAGAAATTTCTATATACGTAGTATGTCGTATTCGTAGTATGAGTTGCGTATTTTCTTTTAGGACCCGTCGTAATGAAGGCAGACTTATAAATCACAAATATTCGATAAAAAATTGTATTTAATTATTATAAACACTTTATTTATACAAATTCAACAGCTTATTAGTTTTTTGTAGAAAAAAATTATTTTGTCTTAAAAATGTTGTAATTTATTATAAGAATGGTATTAGTAACGAAAATTTTCATAATTCAAAAATTTATAAACAACCTGTGAAGTTATAAACATTTTTTTAACCTATAAAGTTTTATGGGCAGACCAATTGACATAGCAGACAATTTCATGTTGGGATGAGAACGTTGAAATAAAAACGATTTTTTTCATTTAAAAAAAATTATTTTCTATTGTTTCAACAATTTTTCTTCAAACAGTTTGTTTAATAATGTCGGCTATAAAAAAAATAATAGCCCTTTTTGATTCTACGGGAAAAGTTACGTGGATTCCATGTGTCATACCATTTTTCATCATCCTCATTTGTTATATCAATTGGTTTTGCCTATGAAAATTATTAGGTTAAAAAATTGTTTATGACTTCATGAGATGTTTATAAATTTTCAAATGACAATTTTTCGTTACTAATACCGTTATAATAATAGATTGAAACAATTTTGAGACAAAATATATTTTTTTCTTTAACAAAGTGATGTACTGTTGAATTTGTTTAAATGAATTGTTTTCAATAATTAAATACTATTTTTAATAAGATATTCGTGATTTCAAAGTCTGTCTTCATTAGTTCTGACTAACAATGACTTTATTTAAGGGCATGTCTAACAGGAGTCACGTGACCAAACTAATGTTCGATTTTTAATCTTTATTTTTGAAACGATTTACTCTTTCTGTAAATAAAATATCGCTTTGAAACATTGGCCAATGCAAAAGGAAACAGTAGCTTACGTTTGTATACCTCATTTGGGTGGCAATTTGTAAAAAACATTTCTCGAAGAAATTAAAACTGGAGCAACGTCAGAATTTTTTTTCAAACAACTTATATCCACACGAAATGAGATATCGAGTTGAAATTTTGGAAATTTCATAAACGGCATAAGGGAACGTTTTTGTGGTCCTAATTATTTGCAGTTGAAAAACAATTTTTTTATGAAAAACTAAATTTGGAGAATTACCGACCGGGCGACGGCCTACATAACGAAGTTCACAATGACAGTAAGTGACAGGTCGCGGGATGACATGAGGATCCTAATCGATCCTAACCGCAAAAAAACTCGGTTGCGAGAATGCAATGCTGTTCACGGTTTCTACAGCACGGTCGGTAATTCTTCAAATTTAGTTTTTCATTAAAATTTTTTTTTCAAGTGCAAATATTGAGGACCATAAAAACGTTTCTTAGTGCCGTTTATGTTATTTCCGAGAATTTCAACTCGATATTTCATTTCGTGTGGATATAAGTTGTTTGAAAAAAAAAATGCTGACGTTGTTCCGGTTTTAATTTCTTCGAGAAAATTTTTTTACAAATTTCCGCCCAAATGATGTATATAAACGTAAGTTACTGTTTCCTTTTGCATTTCACAAAGTTTCAGAGCGATATTTTATGCATAAAAACAGTAAATCGTTCCAAAAATAAAGATTAAAAATCGAGCATTAGTTTGATCACGTGACTCCTGTTAGACATGCCCTTAAATATTCTGATTTCACAGCTACATTGTTTCTTTTTTTCTTTTTTTTTTTCAATGCAAAACTCTCTCTGGAAAATGCGGTCTTTATTGCGTGAAAGCACTTTTATAGTTTTGAAAAGGGGGGAAATGTGATGAAAAATAACCCAAAACTTTGAAGAACTGTGGCTGTTTTAATAAACATTAATAAAACTTCATAAATTGAGATTCTACCATTTTTCCAGAACATCAATTATCAAATCAATTAAGCTTTGATTTTTAAAAACAATGAATATTGAAAGCCTTCACTAAAGTTTTCAGGTTATTCGTCACATTTAACGCATTTAACCCTTTGTCAAATATGTTAGTTAGATTTATAATAATATTTATTTGCTTTTCTATTCAGACTTCACAGCTACTTCGTTTCTTTTTTGTCCTTTTTTTTTAAATACAAAACTCCCCTTGGAAAATACGATCTTTATTGCGTGAAAGGATCAGGGTTGTAAAATGCATGGAATAAATTACTACGCACTTTATGTACGAATACAAAATACTTCACATGTTTCCCGAATTTTTTTCTATCTTCTTATTTTAAAACCTAAGGTCAAAATAATTTTTCGAAGTTTGAAAGGACCCCGCACAAAATGTGTGGAAAAAGCCTTTCGGTGAAATTTTTTCATTAAGACTTTTGATAAGCATCACCTGAAGCATCAGAAAACCGAACTTGACAGAACTTTGACCGAAAGGCCTTTTCCATGCATTTTGTGCGGTGTCCTTTAAAAGAAAAGTGAAAACAGCTTCAAAATCAAATCTTGAATTCCTTAAAAATATGAAATACGTAGTTTAATTTTTGGGGTTAAAAATTTTCATTGATGTTTAATTTTGACTTCTTTTGAATCTTTTTTAAATGTTTTAAGCTTTAAAAGTATCCCACTTTGAAAATTTTCACCTTGAAATTTTTGTAATTTGCAAGTTCTTAAACACTTTTTACTTGCAATTGTTTATTTTTTCTATGAGAAAATTCTTAGATTTGTAAAAGAATTAAATTATGAAAATTTATAAAGAGAAGACGGAAAGCATATAATTTTGAAAAATATTATTTGAAAGAATGGAAAATAAACCACAAATTTGTAAACTTTTTAAGATTGAAAATAAATCAGTATAAAAAAAGTAGGTAATCGTACCTTTATGAAAATTGAAATAAAGACCTGATATTTTTACAATTTTTTTTTATTTTATGTGATAATTCTAATTGTATCGTCTTTTCTTTCTGTGAAAGTCTGTTAGGCACATTTTTTTCAAAATTGTTTCCTCTTTCCCCTATTCTTTCTATAGTAAGTATATTTACTAAATTTAAAACTAATAAATCACAATTGATTTATACAATTATTATAAACCAAGTCAATAAAAGTAATTAATTTTTTTAGATCGCTACTGGCGAATTCCAAATAATTTTTATTAACTAAAATTACGTTTCGGGGTTTTGTTTTTGAATAATTTATTAGGAAAATACGAAATTGAGGATGTCTGCTTTCTCCTAATGTAGAATCTTAGAAAAGGATATTTACCTAGGGTTACGGTCAGAGGTCATCAAAACTCAGAGTGCTGAATCAGTCAGATAAATGACCTACCTTTAACGCATAGAAAACCTTGAACAAAACATATGACTTTCAGTGGTGAAAGTTTTATGTATTATTAATCGATTCCCATCGAGAAAATAATAGATTAGACAGAAAAGGATAATTCCCTCTTTTATTATTTTTTTCCTCTCACTGTCCTTTGTATTAATTGTGAAAACCGTAACCCTAACGGATATTCGAAGATAATTAAACATTTAATTGTGCCATGCACGCATCAGATCACAGCAGTTATTCGCTAGTTCTGAAATCCTTCATCTCTCTCCTTCGTAATTTAAATTAAATGTTTATCGATAAAACATTATTTTTTAAGATTTCGATTCTATTTCGTTTTTAATCGGCTGTGTCAATTCAATAGAGACATTTCTCTCTTTATTCCAATTCCAATTTTTTTCCATGTATCGTTATTCAAATAATAATTTATAATTGCGCATAATGCATGTAAATGAACTCGAAAAGCTTGCATGTCTGAAGAGGACCGTTATTAAAGCACTGGAAGGTCATAAATCTCCCTCCCTCGCGTCTGGCAACAAAAAATTTCACTGCATTCCAAGTGTGAAGTAATGAATCAGAGATGAAGGATTCGGAAAACCACATTTTGCATCTACTCGCATTTAATGATCTGAATCGTAAAGATTGAAGTAAAAAGTTTCGGCCAAAGAAAAGTTCATGCTAATTCAATTGTTTTCAGGAATTGAATAATCCTTTTACAATGACGATTATTTAATTTTTCTGTGGACAATTTTTAAGGAAAGCTTTTTACCTAAATCATTCAGATCTCTATTCACCTTATAAAGTTCTTAGTATTCTCTTTTATTAAAAATTCAATTATAGTCTTCCAGCAAAATAGACAACACGAGAATTTTAAAGAAGTCTTCAGAACGCTTTTACACAAATCATATTCCTCATTTTCCTTCATTCACGCATGGAAATTGAGTAACGACGTATATTTTGATTTGAATTTTGACTTCTTAAATTAAAATTGGTAATCAATTAGGATTAATTTAAAATTGCGTTTTTTATTAATAATGTAGTAAATTACGAATGAGAATATTTTCTGGTAAAACGAGATTTGGAGTCGATCTGAATTTTTTAAGCTCTTTAAGTTAATGGAAATACCAAGAAGTTCATTGCATTTCATAAATGAAAGATCGAAAAGGCTTTATAAAATATACAATACTCTTTCAATAGTTTATTTATAGAAGAGAATTTATCGATACTCAATTTAGTAGACTTCGGAATATAAGATTGGATGATAAATTTTAACTAGGGAAAAGGTATTAGTTCTGAAGTTGATAAGTCTTCTGATTCTACGTTTCTTTGGTTTTTCATCGCTCTCTTTTTTATCTTCCTTTCCTCAAGAGGAAAATAAAAACGACTACAAGAAATGTTGTTTCAGAAACGTCTGTTGAAGAAGCTCGTTGAAGTGATCATTTTACTACCAAGCTGAAAGCGCGGAAAGCAATATGTATACGATATACGTGACCGTGTCCATAATCTCCATCTCTTTTCATATGCATGATACCTGCTTATATTACTATCGTACGTGTATAGCTACCAAGTCTTTGCATGATTTTTCTATGACATGATTCTTATATTGCATTGCTTTTGCTATTTGCGAAATTCCCTAGAGATAAAACTCTTCTGAATGGAGTACAATGTTTAAATTTTAACTGCGCTGTGGAGGAAATTGAAAATCAGTTTTTACTCGCAGTAAGTAGATTAGTATTGAAATTTAGTTGAGGTCGGAAAGTTAAATCATTGCACGACTTAAATTGAATATTAAATACTAATCTACTTACTAAATTTACTTCTTTCGTGTTTCACTTACTAATTTGCTAAAATAAATTTAGCATTCGTCATTCGTTTTAAGGTATTATGGGCACGAAACAACAGGTCTCCGGACAAAATATTTAATTATACTTTCAAGAGTTACAATATTATTATTAATGGTATCGTTTAAAGAGAAAAGATTATTTTTCACCATAAAATTTTAAACATACTAAAATTATTTGTTTAAAAAATTTTATTTTACATCGAATTTCTTTTCTTATCGCTTCTTGCCAATTTAAAAAAATATATACGATTTTAATAAATGATAGCTTATTTTCTCGGGGAAAGGCTTCCTTACAACTTGACCTAATTCAATTTTTGAAAATAAATTCTTTAATTGCTGCACACGGTGGGCTTGGATTGAGTTCAACCCAAAAGGGCTTGCACCTCTTGTTTTTCTTCTGACATCATTTCAGTGATATCTCAAAATTATTTTGAGACTAAAAAGAAAAAAAATCTCTGGAGGGCTTATGGAATAAACTTGATTTTTCATTTTTATTTTCAGGTTATTATATATATTTTCGTAAAAATAACTCTAAACCGGTGTTTTTGTTGCTTAAACTCTGTAGTTTAGTATAAAAAAAAGTATCTAAATGTTAATCACCTTTGGACATCCGGGACCCATTAAAATTTTCGAAAATGCGTGAAAAATTGCAGTTTTTATCAGTTTTTAAAATATTTCTCTACATCAGAGCATGGTACCTTAAATTCGTCTGACCAAAAACTGAAGTACGTTAAATTCCCCGCAAAACTAAAAAAAAAAAAAATTAATTTACCTCATATAGTTTAGGAGATACAGCCTTCGGAAATTATATTTATCTGAAACATTTGTGGAAAAAAAATATTTAGTTTCAGTTTTTGTAAAATAGCATATTTCCTGTGCACTGTAGACAAAAATATTCAGAATATGAGTTAAAGCAGACTTTATATCAAGCAAATCTGAAAAAATAAAATGTTATACCTTTCATATGTCCGAAGTTACAGCATGTTGAAAAATAGTCACTTTTATGAAAGTTCGTTAAAAAGTATTTTTTTTTTTTTTTTTTTTTTTTTTTTAATATTCGCGTTTCTACCAAATTTCGTGTTAAAATTTGTTCTTATAACAATAAAAGTACATAAAATAACATTAAAATCTGTAAAACTATAATAACTACTGAAATGTATCCATAAAAATGAGTTTTCTTTTGAAATTTGATGCCCTCGATTTTTATGGATGTATTTCAGGAATTATTGAAGCTTTTCAGATTTTTATGTGTTTGGATGTGCTTTTATCATTATTAAAACAACTTTTAACATAAATTGCAGTAGAAACCCAAATATTTAAAAAAAAATACTTTTTAACGAACTTTCATAAAAGTGGATAATTTTCAACATGCTATAACTTCGAACGTATGGGAGGTATAACATTTTTTTTTTAGATTTCCTTGAAATCAAGTCTGCTTTGACTCACTTTCTGACTATTTTTGTCTACAGTACGGAAATATGCTATTTCACAAAAACTGAGACTAAATATTTTTTTTTACAAATTTTTTAGATAATATAACTTCGGAAGGCTCTATCTCATAAACTATATGAGATAAATAATTCTTCTTTTTCAGTTTTACAGGGAATTTGATGTATTTCAATTTTTGGTGAGACGAATTTGAATACCATGCTCCGTAGTAAAGAAATATTGTAAAAACTGCAATTTTTTACACTTTCAAAAATTTTCATGGGTCCCGGATGTCCAAAGATGTTTAACGTTTAAATACTTTTTTCCGACAGCAAACTACAGAGTTTAGGCTGCAAAAGCACTGCTTTGGAGTTATTTTCGCGAAAATATGTGACCGTCCGCGAAGAAATGGACCTAACGCCCGGGAGCTACATTTCACAGGAGGAGCGATCGAAGAGGCGGTCCAGCACAGGAACTTCATAAGAGGGCCTCACTTTGCAGTTTGATAACAATTTAAATTTTTCAGATAAAAGAATAGTTTTTTTCATTATGAAAGAGCAAATAAGAAACTTTCGATTGGTGCAAAAAACTAAAAATCGATTTCCTGGGCGTTAGGTCCCTTTCTTCGCGGACGGTCACATTAGAAGGAAGTTCAGAATCCTTTAATTTTGAACGCTTCCAATTTAATATGATGAAATTTGGAACATTTTTTGGAATAATTACATTTTCAAGGTTTATTATTGAAAACTTCTTTATTTTCATTGAGTTGGAAGGGAAGAAATTTTTTCTTTGCATTTTTTTTTCTGAATTGTAAAAGGGAATTTTTTAAAAACATTTTTAATCAGTTGAAGGCGGGCAAATTCTGTGCTTTTAACATTGTTTTTAAGATCAAATGGGATAATTTTTTATTTTCAATTTTTTCCTTATTTCAGGAACCGATTTTCTATTTTTAACACTTTTGTTTTTTCTGAACTGGAAGAAGAAATTTTTTAAAGACATTTTAAATGGGTTACAGTCATTCAAATTTTGTACATTTAACATATTTCTTAAAATCAAAAGGAGCAGTTTTTTATGTTTAACATTTCTATTTATTTGGGAGGGAAGGCATTTTGGTTTTTAACTTTTTGCTGAATTGATATAGGGACATTTTTTATTTTTAACATTTCTATTGAGTTGGAAGGGAGGAAATTTTGGATTTTAACTATTTTCTGAATTGTAAAAGGGACATTTTATATTTATAATATTTTTATTGAGCTTCAACAAAGAAAATTTTGGTTTTAATTATTTTCTGAGTTGGCAAGGGGCACTTTTTCTTTTTAATCTTTTTATGCAGTCCAGTTTTGATTACATGTGCATCTAATCGATTCTATAAAAAATTTAAGTGAATGATTTTTGTTAGGCTTAAGAGATAATCATGAGTCCTAGGGAATACTAATGAAGCGATGTCAAGGTATTTATAACACCGAAATAGTGCAACGTTTACAGACTGTGCAATATTGTGCATGCTCGACAGGGTGATTCAAAATGACTTTTTTT
>JAUMHM010000005.1:47136948-47148455 GCA_032362435.1 Melikaiella ostensackeni
AAAACTCTGTCTTTAGTTATACTGAAAAGTGTATTTAGTTGGTATTTCTTTTCACGAGGGCTGCGACCCCAAAAACCTTCTTCTATCATGTACGATGCAAATCTATTCAAAAAGATCAGTGCTGGCCGCCATATGTGCTCCTCTAATTTGAATACTCGACGTTTGACACCAGATTCGGCATCAGCGAGCCAAAAAACCTCCCTATACGGAGGTCAATGCTAATCTGACGAAACCTTGAATTTTTGCCACTTCCTGGCATCTCCTGGTACACTGCGGGTAGAATTGACAAAGGGTGGGAGTTGGGACTAGGGTTGAGTGAAAAATAAAAATTTTGAGATAGGCTCTTTGGATGAGGGGGTTGCTCAAAAGTTGCTATTACCCTCCAATAAGAAGCCTCGGAAAGGTTTTCATGATCGACCAATATCTTCATGCAGCAGGACGTCACCGAATATTGAAACTCTGTGCCTATTTTTGGGTTAATAAACGTATTGTTAAAATATATGTTCTGTTTAGTGTAAATGTATAAAAAATCGTTGAGGATAGTAAGTAAGAGTAGTAAAAGTTAAAATATTATCTAATCTTGTTAAAGTGGTCGAAATGTGGGGGACTTTGACACAGGTCGCTGATCAATCAATCTTTCCAGCAATCACCCCAGATGAAAAGCTTTATAGAGCCATGATTCATCACGATTCACACATAAACACTCAGGTGTTACTCTTTTTCTCATAAACAATTGTCCTCCATACGTCCCTATCCTTGCATACGTCTTTTGCTTCCTTTACAGCCATACATCTTTTCATGCAAGCTTTTATATTTCTATGACTCTATATCTCTTCGCTATAGAGTCTCATTCAAACGTTCACACCATTCTTCCCTTGGATAAGCGTATTATTATGACTATCACTTCTTATGTAAGTAAAACTCTGAAGTTTAAATAAGCTCGCCTCATACGTCAATAGCAAGTCAGGGCTAAGAAAGCGAGTGACTTTCAACTAATCGCTGTGCTCGCAGATCACATCACATCAGTATCATCCGAGCTACATTTTGAGAGAGGATACAAGTCACTGAAGTGGTCTCTCCAATTTAATTTCAAAGCGCCGAATGATCCGATTGTGTTTCCCTGTGTAAGTGTTCGTCCCAGCGCAACCTATTGAAACTAATTGAATAATGTTCATTTTGCTGGTATCCATGTACTTAAAAATTGAATTACAAATGTTTGATGCAGGCTTAGGTTCTTCTATAATTATATGACCCACATACTTATTACCAGGCTCTTGAACAGGAGATACATGCTCTTTCCTGATAGTTCTTCGGTGGTTGATGTTATCGTCATCGACTTCTATCATCAGGTCTTAATGTATCTGCATATCTTAATACTTTCAAGTACTTATCATAACGTTCGTCAATTAATTCGGGAATTCTTCGTACACCTAATACTGGTATAGAAGCGGCTTATTATATCTCAATAATCCTACTCACCACTTTATTCCGAATAATAACGTTCGATGTTTTATAAAAATTTGATTTTCATTGTGATGAATCCAACCTAAATTTCCTAATACCTCTTGCTTATCAGAGAATATTTTACTGGATAAGGTTTTTTACAAATAATGTACGTATTCGCAAATTGGACAAAAACTGCTCATTTTCTTATCAAAATAACTCTCATTAAAACTGAAAACACGACAGCTAAAATGAAATCAACCGCGAGTGTTTTTTGGTGATAATGAACCAAATTTATTCAGAAATAGCTGGTTGAGCAAATGAAAATCAAACTAAGAAAAATATGTTCAGAATTATGTTATTTGGTGTTAGGTTGATGATCAGTGAGGTAAAATATCCAGTGGCGTTTTGTTTTTGATCTACTGATCCTTTTGAATTTATTTAAACGAGCTTTCGCTTTACGACGTGGAGCCTCTTCAGGTAAACACATGAACATGTCCTTCCTTAGCTAAAGAATATGTCACGACGTTTTTCATATAGTAAAAGTTTTTTACAGAAAATATAAGATATTGGAAAATATAAAACATAACCTGTACGAGTAAACTTACCGATTGGACACTTACATCGTGGGGTAACATGAAAATTACATTTCTTGTGAATGAAAAGTATTTTAAAGCTTAAAGCTTATTTTTCGAGAAAATATTCTTCTCCAGGTTTCGCTTTAACATTGCAAAATTTATATAAACATATATTGTGGGCCAACACACTCCGTTAAACGCTAATACTGGAGAAAGAATGTGAAGTCAGATCAGATCTCTTATTTACAGAATTAGTATTCTTGACGATAAAAAACATCTTTTTGAAATTTCTTCTTCTATAGTTGTTTTCATGACTTGAAATTTTTTTTCAGAAAATAAAAACTTATGATCATTAACATGCGAAAGCATAACCAATGCAGTACCTCTTGCTTTTTCTTTGCAGTCGTCTTTGTGTTCTTTGATTCTAGTTTTAATGTACTTTTTCGCCTGTCCGATATAAATCAAACTCCACTCACAGGGAATGCAGTACATCACATGCGGTTCTAAATCGAAAGGAGTGATATCTTTGTTATTAGAAAAGCATCTGAAAGTATCGTTTTGATATGTAAAAACTACTTTAATGTTGAATTCTTTAAAAATATTAATGAAAGATCTTAAAAATTCATTAGCAAATGGGAAAATAACGACATTGTGATAATCAAAAGCTTGTGAGTTATTAATCTGTATTTGTGCGTTAACATTATTGATCTTTTCAATTCTTTTCTTAATGAATTTATTTGTAAATCTGTTCGGATAATCATTCTGTGTTAAAATTTCAATAACTTCTAAAATATTATCATCTCTAAATTTTGGATCAGATAGTTTGATAGATCTATCAGTAAGACTGTAGATAACTGAGATTTTATCTTCGATAGAAATATCAGAATCAAAATTTACGTATCTGCCTGAATTAGTCTCTTTACGGAACCAATTCGTAAAAAGTTTATTGTTTTCTCGAATGATAGTAACAACTAATAAGTTGAGTTTTGAATTATTTTTAATTTCAATAGTGAACTGGATTCTGGGATGGTACGCATTAAAAGCTGCTAATAGATCGTTAATATTATTCTCGGGCACGCATGTGAAAACATCATCGACGTACCTGTAGAAGAATATGTAATCAAACGGAAGACTTTCTAATACATCTCGTCATTCCAGTTTTTTCATAACTAGGTTTGCAACTGCCCCAAAAAGCGGAGAGTCCACGGGTGTACCATAGGTTTGCTTAAAAAAATCTTTTTAAGAACTACAATAGGCATTGTCCATACAGTACTCTACCAATTCTTGATATTGCCTTACCGGTAATTTTGTGACTTTTCTTATTTAAAACCAATTAATTTAAATATTTTTCATAACCAGGTCCTTAGGAATGTTAGTAAAAAGTAACTTTACATCAAGAGAAACCAATCTGTGGTTATTAGATATATTGAAAGATTTCATCTTATCAATAAGATCCCAGCTATTTTTACCAAAAGTATTACTTTTTCCAATATGTCACCACTTTTTTGAATTTTACAAATCATTGAATCAAGATCATTTTTAATACTATTAGTTGGATCTTTTTTTAGTTTTTTGTAAGAGACTGGGTCCGATAAAAGGACGTAGCACTTATCTAGGTAGTCATTTATGTTTATGAATCCGAATCTGAGGTCAAAATAGCACCTTTCGCGATTGGTTTTCGACATAACCCCAAAAAACTACACTTTTGAGTATGAGATGGAAAAACATGTTTTTTATGGGATTCAAGCTGCTGATTCCAAAAATAGAGCTAGATTAGTCATATAATTGACAATTCTATGACATAACGTCAAAAAAAAATTCTTTCAGCAGCAACTTGTGAGCCAGCGTTGCATTGTTATGGATTTTGAGTCGTAGAACCCCGTTTTTAAGTCAAATCTGCATAGTAACGAACAAATCTGTTACATTATTCCAAAAACATACTGTATTAAAACAATCTTCTCTTAGAGAAGTCTTTCTCATCACATTTATCTTAAGTAAGCTTACTGCGTTTTTTCTGAACTATAAGTTCTGAGCCTCTTGTGTTATGATTCAATCATAAATCTTCGGACTGGAGTGTCCATTCATTTACATCCATTGAATTCACTTAAATATTCAGTGTCATTACCTGCTACTGCGCTAGGTACCGGAAGTGATGACAACTGCTCTGAAAAGAGATGTGTAGAATGATTCAACTTCCAGTCCAGTCAGTAACGAAGCCAGCGAAGGCGCGCTGCCCTGCAGGGGGGCGTTAGGGTGTGGGAATGAAGCTGTAGTGTGTCTGGCGATAAGTTGATATTGTTCTCATCAAAGCCGGAAAGCCTTTATTCTTAGTCCTGGCGAAGTTCGAGGGTTATCACCTCCAGGACAGTGGACTCGCCTGCGATCGGGCCAGGATCCTCAACGTGCGGGGATTGAAATAACCATGGCTTCCAAAACAGAAAACTTGAAAAAAAAACGCATAGTTGTGAAAACAATCAGAATCAATTTTGTTACATTTGTACGAAATATGAAATCCCAGAATATCGGAAGAACATTATTGAGAAAATTCGGGATATATATGCAAAATTCTTCAACATTAAGTTTCCAGAGAGGTGGTCCCAAAGAAAAAGAATGACTTGATTCGAGATTTGGGATTACCTAAAGATGGCGCTGAACACCTTGCTCCAACTTTGAAAGAAAAAGAAAATTTAGCAAAAGGGACAAAGTCTAGTGTTTATCGAAACAGAGAACAGAATCTTTGGAAATATTTTCATTTTGAACAAGAACTGTCTTTAGTCTACTGCACGAATGTTAATGGACTTATAAACTATTTAAAACCAGGAGTTTACAAAGATGGAGAGTGGAGGTTATTCATAGACTCTTCTAAACGGACTCTTAAGGACAATAGCTCATTCAACAAAACTCAATGAAAATTACAGTAATGTGAAAATCGTCTTGGAAAAAATCAAGTACGAACAACATAAATAGCACATTTGTGGATATTTCATTAGTGGAGCCATCAAAAGTCCTTCTTCCACCACTTCACATCAAGTTGGGTCTGATGAAACAATTTGTGAAAGCACTGAATGAAGAAAAACAATGTTTTCGGTATGTAATGTCTCAGTTTTCTCAATTGTCCTATGCTAAGTTAAAAAAAGGAATATTCAATGGACCTCAAATTCGAAAACTGTTGAAAGAAGACGTTTTTGCCACTAAAATGACTTTGACTGAGAAAAAAGCATGGCTTGATTACAAAAACGTCGTTGAAAATTTTCTGGGAAACGTTGAAAGCCCAGAATGAAAAAAAACAGGTATCGAAAATGGTCGGCAGCCTCAAAAAATTGAAATGTTTAATGAGTTTGTAGCTACATTCATAGATTCTCATGTTGAATACTTCCCTGAAAACCTTGGGGACTGCAGTGAAGAACAGAGCGAAAGGTTCCAACGAGATATCAAAGTGATGGAACAAAGATATCAAGGCAAATGGGATGAAAATATGATGGCGAACTACTGTTGAATGTTAAAAAAAGAGATTCGCTTCAGAACGAAAGAAAAATGCCGCTACGAAGGTGTTTCGAATCCAAAAGAGTGCGTTATAATAAGAACAAATAGCTGTTCTTCAATCGAAAGTCAGTTCGCTGACATGTCCCAAATTGCGCTTTCGAAAAAATAGAAATAAGGATCTAGATATAAGAATTTATGTAAATAGTTGTAAATAACTGTAGATAGTAAGGATAAGCTAGTATGAAATATGTATGCGGAATTATTGTAAGAAATGGAGGTCATGTAAACCCTTAAGGGACACATTATGAATAAACAAGAGTGTATTTATGAAAAACAAACGCTAACTTGACTTACTTATCGGATTCGATGCCTGAAAGTAAACAAATCTAATTTTGTCCTGAAAAGCACCGCTCAGAAAATTTTGTTTTAAGGTTATGATCCAGATTTTGTGGTCATATCACTGAACTGCTAAAGTATTTCCAAAAAATTTACGTTCGTTTATATTACTGGTACAGAAATTGTTGCTTAAGTTTAAAAAGTATCGTATATCGGTGGAATTTTTTCAACAGGTAAATTTGAAAACCATTTATTATTAGGTTTTTTTGTACATTTAATATTGTAATAGGTTTCTTTTAACCATTCAAACTTGAAGATAGAGTCTTCAATAAGACGTTTCTCAAAATGATCTATTATCGATTTTTGACATTCAAGGAATAATCGAATCTGGTCGTTTCTGGCCAGATGATTGAGCTTTTTTCTAAGAAATAAATTTTTTTATCGATTGTATTAATTATGTTTAATGTCTGTGATCTCGATCTTCAAAGTTTTAATTGTAAAATCCATACAAAGCTTTCGATAGTGACTCATACTAAGAGGATGGTGAAAAATAGTTTTTGTACTAATTCCGTTAATTAGAGATCTGATGTTGAATTTCTTAGTAATATCTACCATAGTCTTATTTTATCGACTAACAATTTCTAAAAAAATTATACTAATTATATATATACTATATATATATTATACTAAAGTTGGAAAATATTTCGCCTGAAGGGCGTGGTTTGACAGATTTAATATCTAAACTGGCAAACAATGAATAATCTCAATAATTCTCAATGGCGTGAGAAATCACGAAAATGCGTCAAGTCAAATATGCTTAATGCCAAACATTCTAGAAGGACTCATTCTCTGAAATTCAAACAAAATTCTTTCACGACAAATCATGACGCGTGATTAATCATTATTCTAACTCAAAAAACGAACATTCAAACACAAATTCCTTCAAAATCTCGAAGAAGACCACAGAATCTCAAAGATTGGAGAAGAGAGAATTTTGTAGCTAACGCCTACTTTGGGTCTCTGGACCAGAAGCTTTAAGATTTCTCAATCAACGCCAACCTGGCGGAAAATGGACTCTTCCAAAAATACGAGTATAACAAAGACGGCACGAAAATTCTCCACTCAAGATCAGTCTATATCCAATACGGAGCTAAATTTTTTCTTCGTCTCCTTGCATTCACCTCTTTCTTTGGATCACGTGACAAACTTTTTCAAGTAGGGGCTGCTCTCACAAGCTTCATGACTGGCTTCATCGGTCGGTAAATCTAGTCTTAGTCTCCTACTGGTGACTGTTATGGTGGCTCGAACCTATGAGCAAGATGGCTGCGCCCATTTGTTATGGTAGGTTTTTTGAAATATATTTTTTATTAATTTATTAGTATTTTGATTTAATTATTTTTCCATTTTTCATTTTTTTAGTTATTTTAAATTTTTTACTGAGCAAACGATTGTTTTATTTTCAAATGTATTTTTTCACTTGCATAATTTTACTTTGCAGAATGATTAAAATCGAAAGTTTCTTTTTAAATTTTCACTTTTTTCAGTTATTCTAAATGTCTTTCAATTTTAAATTGAAATGTTTTTTTTCAACTTTCTCAGTTTTTAATGCAAACGATTTTTTTCATTATATATCTTTTACTTGCATAATTTTCAAGAATGCATAAAAGAGGAAGCTTTTCAAATTTTTGATTCTTCAGTGATTTTAAATGTGTGCGTTGGTTTGGGTGCACGTACGTACAGGGTGCTGAGGTATGGATGAAGTGTAGAGTGATTGAATATAAGTCTGGATAAATAGAAAGTGATAAAAGCAGAACTAAGATAAAGAGAAGTGCCTTCAATAAATAAGTGGAACTCAAGATCCAGACGGAGTGAAGAATGATAAAGAAGAGGGAGAAAAGGAAATGGGTGGGACGGCTTTGGAAATTTTAATGAAGGAAATTAGAACCCTGAGTGGGGAAATAAAATAGGTAAAAGAAGGGCAAAAGGACATGAGCGAGGACTTAAAAGTATTCAGAGAAGAGTTGCAAGACAGGAATGAAAAATGGGGGAAAGAGTTGACAGGGCTGATGGGAAGGCCGGGAAAGCTAGTGATAGAAGTGAAGGAGCTGAGAGAAGAGAGATAATTGAATAGACAAAAAATTGACGCACCAGAAAAACAGGTGAGAGAATAAAAGAAAAAAGGTTAGAGAGATAGAGAAGTACAGGATGGAAGAGAAAAATTTTAAGTAAAGGGTAATAGACTTGAGACCCAAAGTCGAATCAATAGAGAGAAAAATCGATTCTGCGCAGGGAGAAAATATAGAGGGAATAGGAAAGGAAATGAATAGGGTGGAAAGGCAGATTGAAAAAAGGGAGAGATGGGAAAGAAGAAACAACCTAATAATTTTAGGTTTGAACACTGCGGAAGAAAATGAAAGGGCAGGGGTATTGGAGGTACTCGAGAAATATTTAGGGGTGAGGGAAAAGGTAAACAAAGTAAGAAGACAGGGTACAACAGAAAAAGTAGTGATAGTAGTGGAAATGGAATCACGTGAAGCAAAGCAGGAGGTGATGGAAAACAAATATAGAGTGGGTACGAAAAAAGCATATATGAACCATAATTGGCCGTTCAGAGAAGGAGAGGTTCAACGGAAAATAAGAGAAGTAACAAGGGAATGGAGGAAACGAGGTAAGTTAGGGAGAGTAGGATAACAAAAATCTGTATTCAGGGGGAATGGCATGTTTGGAATGTGGACAAAAAAAGATTAGAGAAGAAAGAGCGAGATTTTTTTAGCAAGAATTACGAGGTGAGGAATACGGGGGGAAAGGAAAAAGCTAAAGGAAAGAGTAAGAGAAGTAAAAGTAACAGGAAAATGATATGAGTAATAGAGGAGGAGGTCAAGTTGATTTATTGGAATGTCGACGGATTTAAGAATAAGGACAGCGATTTTTGAAATTCTGTAGAAAAGTTCGATATGATTGGCTTACAGAAACTTGACTTGAGAAAAAAGCCTGGAAAAGTAAAACTAAATTGCCGAGTAGCTTTAGTTGGGAATTACAAGGAACTAATAGGGAAAAGGAAAAAGTTAGGGCAAGTGGAGGGGTCTTGACGGGAGTCAAGACGAATCTAGAAGAAAGGGAAGTTTCAAAAGGAGTTGCGGTTGGCGGACAGAAAAGAAGGGTTAAAAGAGGATGGCAATGGCACAGAATAGTTAGAATATACAATGAAATATAAATAAGAGAGGTAAAAAGACACAGAGAAGTTTCTTAAAGATGAGGAAGAAGAAATATTGATAATGAGGGGGAATTTTATGGCAAGAATATGAATAAAAGGTTATACGTAGTTGGATGGAGTGGAGGGAGTAAGAGACTCGAAAGATCAGGTAACGAATAACAAGGGAAAGCAACTACTTGAGATGGTAGAAGATAAGAGGTGATGTATACTTGATGGAAATAAGAAAGGAGATGAAGGATTGGAGTTCACTCATGTAAGAAGCAACGCGTCAACAGTCATAGACTATGTAATCACTAATACAGGGGATTGGGAGAGTGTAAGAAAAATGAAAATAGAAGCTAGGGTAAAATCAGATCCCCGCCCAATAGGGGTGTATCTAAAAGGCAGATCAAGGAAAGAGTTAAGAAAGAATAAAGGGAAATTAATTGAGAAAGAAGTTTGGACGTAGGATACAAAGAAAGAATATATGGAAAAAACGGAATTTAAGAAGATAGTGTTGAGTGGAGGATGGAAGGAATTAAAAGAAAAGGTCAAGAATACTAGAAACACAATTAAATTAAAGAATAGGATGGAAAAAGATAAAAATTGGACAAAAGTGTTGTGGGATAATGAATATAAGAAAGAGAAAAGGCAGGTCAAAAAAGAGTATAAATATTGAAGAGGGGGAAAAACGAAAAAAAGATTATGTCACAGCCAGGATGGAATCTGGAGAGTTATGTAAACAGAAAAAATAAAAGAAGAAGAAAGAATCAGAGGAGGAAATAAATAGAATTCAAACAGAAGGGGAGACATGGAAGTTTAATAATAAAATGAGGAAGAAAAAAGTGGTATTAGGGGATGAAATTAGCATGGGTGAATTGGGGGAATATCTTGAAGAAATCCTTAAGGCTCGAGTGAAAAGAAAACGGATAATTGTCAGAGAAGTAAACTCGAAGAAAACGAAAAGGAGTTGGTGGATAAGGAAATAGAAGCACAGATTAAAAAAATTAAAGAAGGGCAAAGCCGGAGGCAGTGACGGTTTAGATAACGAAGCGTGGATTTGAAGTAGCAGGGAAAGTATAAGGAAGTTGAAAGAAGTAGTGAAAAGAGTATCGAACGGTGAGGGAATTCCTGAGGAGTGGAGGGAGGAGTGAATTACGCCAATTCTTAAGAAAGGAGAAAAAGGGAAAGTAGAAAACTACATGGGAATAACGTTATTGAACACAGCGTATAAAGTATTTGAAATGGTGTTAACAGAGAGGCTAAAGAAAGAAGTAGAGGCGAAAGAGATACTCCCAGAGTCAGGCAGGTTCCCGAGAGGGTGGAAGTACAATAGATAATATTCATATTCTTTAGAACTTGGTAGAGAAGGAGCTGGGAAAAAAAGAAAAAGTATGTGCCTTCTTTGTTGATTCAAAAGCTGGGTTCACATCGGTAGATAGGAAAAAGTTGTGGGGGAAATTCGAGAAGAAACGCGAGACAAGGTTAAAATGGGGACATAAAGGAGGTAGATAGGGAAAAAATGAAAATGAAAACAGCTAACAGACCTTGCAAATATGAAGAAAGTTTACTGGATAGTAAGGGTAGAACTATAGTGAAAGCATGCCATGAGGAAAGAGGAAATGGAAGAGGAGAGGATAATGGAATTAAAGAAAGACAAAGGTACTCGAATAGGTGTGGATGGTCAAAGGAATGGGTCAAGAAAATGCATGGAAGAGGAATAAAGATACAACAAGAGTTAATAAAAAGAGATAAAGGAGTTTCCAAGCAAGGAATAGAAAATGAAATAAGAGAAGCTAAATATAATGAGAAATATAAATGGATAAAAGAATAGGGAATAGCAAAATATCTGGATGAAAAGGGGACAGAGGATCTCAAAAATTAATTGCGCGTGCGAGATGTGGTCATACAGATGAGTGGAAGAAGCACTGAGATAAAGAGGAAGGAAGAAAGTGCACGTTATGTGAGAGAGGCACAGCATCATTAAAGCATTGGCTAAATGATTGTGAAAAAGTAGATAAAGGAAGCATGACAATGGGAATGATCCTGCAGAAAAAAGGAAAGGGAGAGCTGGTGAATTGGCTGAGGGAAGTGGAAAGGGAGAAGAAGGATAGAAGACGAGAGACGGAGGGGGAATAAGTAGTCTTGTGGGTAATAGAATTTAAGAAAAATGGAGAGAAAAATGTAAAATGGCCAATGTGTGTAATGAAAAGATATATGAACAAAAGGCAGTAATAGAAAAAAGCGAGCAATAATCGCGAGGCACAGCGTAAAAAGAATAAGTTGAGGCGAAGAGGTGAGGTGAAGATATAGGAATGCGAAGCTTAGGGCGATGCGTTGAGACGAGGCACTGGTATGAAGCGTTAAGGGCCTTCGAAATCATGGGCAAATCCTAAGTGTAAAACTGAGTCCAAACGGAGGAGCCATTTTATCTAGTTTTTTGCGTAAATAATCTGAAGAGTAACAGGATTTGC
>JAUMHM010000005.1:47148555-47177603 GCA_032362435.1 Melikaiella ostensackeni
TTGGAAAGTAAATGGGTGGAAACTTTTGAATCGAGACAGAAAAACAACTCGTCAATACAAGAATATTATGAGAAATATCCATTCTTGCAAGAAAACATTGGAATCAAATTGGTGGTTGTTGATGAATATTAATTATATTAACATGTAAGTTTCGTTCATGTAATGGTATATCATAAACTGTGATTGCAGATCCAGATTGATTTTGACCTGCTGAGAAAATGCGAATTGAACCAGTTGAGCAAAGAATGGCCACTATGCGTTCCAAAAATTATAAAACTGGCAAAAAATGAGAAAGTCTGTCAAGACCTATTGATTCTCAATTTTGGTAGGTCAAAAAGAAAAGGATAGATCAAATGAAAAAATCGATTACAATACAATAAAGCTTTCATTTTCAGACGTTTCCATCGAAAATTTGGCTCTTTTGATATTACCGTACATTTTTACACCATGCTTGGTACGTAAAAAACCCATTTCTTGAAAACCATCGAAAGCTGAAATTGTCAGAAGTCTTGCATTGTTCAACTCATTAATGAGAATTACAGTGGTAGAGACGAAACCTTCACGTCAGTGGAGAAAGTAGTGAATGAACAATGTCAAAATAACAATCACTCCAATATCAACGTGACGAATTGCAAAGAGAACAATTTTGTGACTGAACAAGGCAACACTGAGTTAATGAAAAAGTAATGGAAGACATAAACGCGGATTGTAATAGCTATTTGAATTCTAGAGTAGAAGTTGATGACGAACCTAAGAATGTTTTCGAAAAAATGCATTTAAAATAGCGTCAAAATTTTATTCAGATAATACCCTGACTCGTTCTAAGGTTCAAGATATACTACAAACACTTTATGAGTTCTTGAACAATGATTATATAAACGATATCAAAAAAGATATACAGGATTTAAACAGTCTAAAGAAATTCGATATTTTAGATCGTCTAGAAACTTTTCAAGGTGTTTTTACAGATCTACTAACCGAACACAGACGTTTAAGTGCTTTTGGGACTGGTGATAATCTTATGCATTCAGTCCCCGTGTATATCGGTCCATCCCCAGAAGAGAAAAGTGGTGAACTGGTAAGGAAATCTGTTTTTGGACAATTCATTCCAATTGATGAAGTTCTGAAAAAATTTTTAGAATGTGAAGGTTTTCGGAACATTTTCGACCAAAAGACCACTTTGCTTCTCATTACCCTCACGCCATGACACAACTAGGTCCTTTACGTCATTTTTGGGCCATGCGCTTTGAAGGAAAGCATCGGCCATTTAAACAGTATTGCCATGTCAGTCACAATATGAGAAACATTTGTTACAGTATCGCGTTGAAGCATCAGTTAGGACTGTGCGATCACTTTTTGCAGAATATTTTTTTTTCACAAAATGTGTCTCTCAAATCACATAAATTTGCGATTGCAGATGAAAGAAGCAACGTCAGTATCAATGACTTGACGTATCAAGTTATTGAAAAAGTTTGTGTCAAAAACGTTAGGATAAAATTTGATTCAATTGTATTTATAAAAATTGACGATAATATTCCTGTTTTCGGAAACGTAAAAGTCTTATATAAAAGAAGACATGGATCCGACATTAAGCACTTTTGTATTAAAGTTAACGTATTAGATGCATTATTCGATGAACACATTCAAGCTTCTCAGGCTACCGATGGCATGACGGATGAAATAATATCCCTTTATAGTTCATATTTGTGCAAAACTTATTTTAGTGTATTAATTGATAACCAATCTTACATTGTTTTTAGTTATTAAGTCTGATTGTACATGTTTTCCAAGAGAAATAAATACCCTAATTTTTTCATATGTGTTCAATTTATTCTATACATATATGCTACAACAGATGCAATATTTATCCCGTGTAACTCTTATTCGTAGTTAATTAAAATGCTGTATCTCAGTTGCTCCAAATACAATTTATAGTTAAGAGAACTATACAGTTTCCAAGATGCTCCAACTGCGATTTATAGTTAAGAGAACTGTATATTTTATTCCTCCAACTATATTATACTGTTGCGACAACTGTAATCTACAGCAGGGTCAACTATCAAAGGTCTAGTTGTCGCTAAAACGAACTGTATTTTATAGTTAGGATCACTCTTTTTTTACAGTTCTCTCGACCGAAAATTTTTTTCAGTGTACAATGCGGCCCTAAGAGTGCTTTATCACCATCTTTGTCGCTCTTACAGTGTTTACCACGATCCTGCCCTACCGAACACTCCCAGAGAGATAGAATCAATTGTCAAAAACGATTTGTGCGAAATTTACTGGAACTTCGAGTTCAGGCTAAAAGTTGTACACTCAAGGCCTGAGATCGTACTCCTTGGCAAAGAGAAACGAACGATATTCGTGATCGAATTTTCAGCTTCGACCGACGCCGACCTCACAGTTAAGGAAGAGGAAAAGGGGGAGAGGTATTGAGACCTTATACAAGAGCTGCAGGGAGTGTACAAAGAATATTCGGCTAAAATAATTGTCCTTGTCGTCGGTGCTCTCGGAGGTGCAAAATAATCACTGGTTCGTAACCTCGAAGACATAAACGCGTGCCAGAAAAATGCCAAGGCACTTACAAGATGGGTGCAAGGAGCTCTTATTCTTGGGTCGCTCAGTGTCTTTGAGATTCACGAGGGCTTCGCCGGCCGTCCATCGTGATTCCACCGTACCACGTGGTCACCCATCTCACGGTTGTGAGGTGTGGCCATGAGCGTGGTTTACCGCGGTTCTACTGGGAGCCAGCGTCATTTTCTTGGATGGCAGTCGCTCCCAGGGGGACGCTGCGGTTGTCGTTTGACCAATTTTTATATATATTGGTTCTATATAGTACGATCTGACTATAATATCATTCAGCAAGAAACTACGGAGATCGAGATTTTTTTATTTATGTTTACACTATACATTTAACTGTTTCAACATAATTATGGAGCTGTATCTATAAGATTTCGAACAAGAATAATTAAGAACTTCATAATGGGGGTGATGGTTTTCTAAAAAAAAAATAAGAATTAAAAACATTTTCACTGCAAAATAAGGTTAAGGCGGCTACGCCGAAGACACTAACCATTGCAACCTCTATATATTCCGCTGCTCAGCCCATACATTATAAAGTATGTGCAATAAGTGCTTTAGGACAGGCGGCGGAGCAAAATAAATTGTCATTTTTGACAACAAGTCCGATTACAGAAATTATGGTTTCGAAATATTCTTTAGATGAATATGAGGAAATATTTTCATTTTCGCCCTCCCACAACCGCTGCGTAACTTTTCGCAGTGGCGTAAACTTCCAAAAAACGGTTTTTAATGATAACTTGTTCGTTTACTTTTTTTTTTTTGCAAGATCCGCATCTACGAAAATTTAAGTATATCACATTCCCTAGAAAAGAGGTTCCATTCATTATTTTCATACGGCCCATAATCTTCAAATAATAGCCGGGCAAATTAAAAAAATTGGTAAGAAGCATTGAAAACTTGCACTTACACTAGTTCTGAAATGATATTAGATAAATTTATTCACTAATTCTGAATAAAATAAATGTTAATAAATAATTAATGCATTGAGAACTTATTTTTCAACGTTTATAAATAATTTTATGACGAAATAAATGCATGTGTGGAAGGCTTCGCAGGAATGCAGGTCTGCTCCTTCGAAATAGTCATCTAAGTTTTCAGTATAACCCAGACTTTAGTGACGTTAGTACAAGTTTCGTAAGAGTTCTCCGAAATATAAAAAATTGCATTTGGAAGTAAAAATGGAAGAAATTAAATGTTTCATATGTAAGAAAAGTCTCTCCGGTGACGGTGATACTACCGAGATGAAGGAGAGAGGTACAAAAACTTCAACAGAAGCTAGTGATAAAAGGAAGGATAATTAAGTACATCAAGTAAAGGGATTGAAATCAGTTGTTGTGCACATATGTAAGTGTCGAAAATCTTATAAAAAATAAGTTGCTAATACAATATTTATTTATTAATCCATCTGGTATCATTCTAGAACTTGTATGTGCAAGTTTTAAACACTTTTTGCAAATCTGATTACTTTGCCCGGCAATTATTAGAAGAATATTGGACGTATAAAAAAAATAATGGAACCCTTTCTGTGGGAAATTTTATGTACTTCCATTTTTGTAGATGCAGAGTTTTTTTGTAAGAACGAAAATGATTCTTCTTATTTATCCAAAGAATATTTTAAAACCATAATTTCTTTAGTCGGACTCATTGTCACCCAAAAGTACACACCGCCTGGCGTACTTGTATTTTGATCTAAAATACAGTGATATGCGAAATTCGATATTTTTTATAATAATAAACAAATATTTTTTCGCAATTCAAAAAAACCAAATTTAATCTTAGACGACAATATGGTAAATAACTTTTATGCTCATTACCAGAGAGTATTTATATTCAAATCACGGAAGAAAATTGTTTATTGAATAATAATGTGTTTCTTCAAAAAGTATTAAATATTTATAAAATACACAACAACTTTGATGCCCTTATACCTGTCCACCAGTTTTTGGGATTAAAAAATATTCCTTTTCAATCACAACAAAATGTATGTCACTCACAATCGCCATGTTCAACACATAATCGTTTTAGGCACATATATTTTACAAATGCAGAAACAATATATCAGATTGTCGCGAAAATGTAAACAAGTCTAATAGCTATAAAGTTATTTTACACCAAAAGCAAGATGAGACTAGAATACATTCTGATGGAGAGTCGAGTACGTAAATGAAAAATACATTGTGAAACTGTTGGTTCTGTTAAAATTTGTCAAAAATGAATTTCAAACTCTTAATCAAGCCATCATGGACCGTTTATATAGTCTCTCTTACTTCCCGATAAAACTTTTAATTCCGACTTACTCAATATTTAGATGTGGCCTAATCGACCGAAACAGCGATCTTGTCTCCTGCGGCCTCAAATCCTAATTACATTTACCTTCTGGTGTCGTTGGTGTCGTTGGTTTTCTTCCCGGATTTCTCACCACTAAAATGTATAGAAAAGCAAAGTAGACTATATATTCAACTTAAAGTGCAGTGCGTTGTGACATGAGAAGAGAAAACGACTGCTACGTGAGGAAACTATTCTCTACTAAAATTACTAGTTTTGAAAATACAAATGGAAATATGATTGTTGACATCAAGCATCTTCCCGAAGTGATTAACTAAAAAAAAACTATAATAAGTTTTCTGAATTTTCAGACTCAGCAACGTTGTTGAACAATGTTATTATTAGGCCAAACCAAATATTTTATTCACATCTTCGGGCTTTTATTTCCCATGTCAGCATTCGTTTTTTTCTATTTATTTTGAAAACAAGTGATACTCGCCAGGGTTGTTAACAACTAGTATACATGAATGTACCTGCTTGAATTAAATAACCATTCAAAAACATTGAAGTTCAGTATATTAGTTGCAATAAATATGTTATACTTTTAGAAAAGTGTCTCAAATGTCAATTGTACAATACACTTTTGACTATCAAACTATGAAATCTTACAGAAGATGCAAATCAGATTTTTCGGACACAAAGATAAATCAAGAGAAATCTATATATAATTAATTCAATTCAGTCCAATTCAATTCAGTCTTGTTAAAAAATGTTGAAGAATAAACCCGAAAGTCTCATGATCGCTTTTTCGGATTTCTAATTCTTATAGTCGTTGGAGGAAACTTTTAGAAAGTTTGCGTCCGGTCAGAATGTAGATATTACGTACTCTGCATTAATTGTAGTATACAGCCACATAAAAAGAGCATTCTGAATTTATTTCAAATATCATGAATATTGTAACTTAAGTCTCAAACTGTCATTCAGAACCTGAATGAACTACAGTCATAAAGCGAAACTGAACATTGTTTTTCAATTTGACTTTGAAGAAGATTCTCGAAGCACATGCGGCTTTGCCGATTACATTATATTACGCGTTTTGCGCTCAGCAATTTGGTTATACTGACGATTCACAGAAATATTGGTGAGACTGTCAGGAGGATGCAAACGAGAATAGCCGAATACAAAAGAGATTGCAGAATTGGCAATTTAAATACTGCTTTGTCCCAACACTCGTGGAATTACGATAATATATTTTATTTTAGTTTTGATAAAATAAAGATTCTAGCTAGAGAACACAGTACACATAAAAGAAGAATTCTAGAATCGATCTTCATAAAAAAATGTTATGATTTTTCTATAAATTTAAGAACATAAATACTCACCATAAACCAATGCTACCACAGTGTATTAAATCAACATTTAGTAAAAATAGAACAACTACGTTTTTGGAAGTCTCTCCAATTTTTAATGAGGTTTCCGATCAGTTTTACAACATTGACGTACCATTTCAAAGTTTTTTACTGGCACTTAAAACATCAACATCCGACAATTTTTTCTTGCACAACCAATTTCTATATGACTGCAAAATTTCAAGGTAATCTTCCAACTCATACTACTATTATTATTATAATACATCATCTTTTAAGAATCTAACCTTCTAAATTTGTTATTTAACCAGGTGTAAGCCTGAAAAAGACCCACATAATGGTCGAAACGTTGTAATTTTTTCGATTTGGATTGCAAAATTTGAAGCCTGAATTTTGGTAATTATAACCATGAGTTTAATTAATCGTAAACCCGAAATGAAGAACACACTTTCCTTCAAGCTGCTTTTCGATAAGTAATAGTTGCCGAGAGTAGTATAGCTATGTATGTGTCACTTCACTTGGCATGGAACAGAACTATTTAGTATTTACTGACAGTTGGTACCAACGACCGTCGGTATTATCTAATGTCGGTTCTGCAGATTCCTACCACGGACCAAGACTCTGAGGGTATGACAAAGATCCAATTCATCATCATAAGTTGAAAGTAATGTTGAGATAACACCAACCTTATCTTAAATAAGGTTAAAGTAATAATCAACACCTGATCAACCTAACTCAACCTAACTTAAACTGACTCAAAACTTAATAGGGGGGATGATGTTAATGTTTTTAAGGAAAACCTTTTTTTTCTTTTTACCAATGACTTGCCTGCAATCCATATCGGCCTAAATCAATACAAGGACACTAGTAGAACATCAGAAATTACTTAAATAATTGACTTATTTGTCATACACAACGAAAGTTAACAAATATACAAGTAAACAAATTAAATTAATAAAAACCGATATTTGGTACTTTCACGTAGAATTTTTTTGAGAGAGTATCTAATTTGAATTTTTCTAGAGAATGTAGTCAACTGCGAATCTTTCTTATACAATAATGATTCTTATTTTTATACAAAAATTGTATTAATAAAATTGGCATTTTTTTACGGAAAAATTTATTTTTTCATCTAATGGACAGATTACAGTTTATCAAGGAAGATGTCCGACTATAAATCATTTCAAACCTAAAGACTGAAATAAAACAACAGTTACTATTGTCATAAGCAAATCTTATCTACAAAAGGACACTTTTTGCACTTAAGCGTAAAAGTTTTGTGTTATGTAATTTATATAATTCAAGACTACTACAGAAAGATAACAGACAAGAGGTTATGTTTTGACGTTTTTCGTCATTAGTAGAATTTTATCTTATTATTATTATTCTTTATACACAGTTATTTTGAATCATACTCACTATTATTCAGGAACCTTCCTTGATGTACAGTAAACGATACAGGCAGAATTTTTTGTTATTGTTCATCAAATTTGTTTAGAACGAACGTAATTGTTTTGTTAGTCAATTTTAAGGAACAGACATAATTGTTAAATAATTATAAATCAAATGAGCTATATAGTACAGATATAATGGTTATAAAATACGGAAATTGTTATTTCGTTATGAAAATTGTTTATAATAATAATAATTAACTTTTATTTAATTTTCAAATATTACGCACATCATTGAATACAAGACTACAAGTGGGTAAAAGTAGATAGGCAGGGAGAATTCTGGGCCAAAAAGTAAGACGGAGTCTAGACCAGCATCACAAGATGGACTCTGGACCCGAGGGGCTATTCACTGAGTGAAAATGAGTGAAGTCGTTTCTAACTCAGAACTGACATTTTCGAAATCAAGAGAAATCTCTGACGATACCGACAGATCATAAGAAATTTTTCCAACTCTTCGAAAATCGTGCTTATTCTCAGAGAATCACGAAAATTCTTCTTGAGTCAGCGTGCGGACATTCTTGTGTCAGCGCGGTTCATATCAGTTAATTTGCACTCTGAAGAACTCTTCGCTCATTCAGCCTAGCGGGCCACGTTGCGAGGTAGAGCGGACGGTCGCTTGTCTAGCCAAGCGACCTTTCCATTGTTAGAAGATTAGACCCGGTTGAGAGAAATTAAAATTTTGTAAAATATTATTGAATCGAATTTTAATAGGCGGTATTAGTCTCTTTATACTATTACGAGAAAATCAAAAAAAGATAGTTAAAAATCGGTTCATATCTTCAATCCCAGTTGATCTTTAGGGATTTCTGATCTTTTATCTTAATTTTTAATTTCTTTCATAAATTTTTCGGAATACTGAAAATAGTCTGAGACAAATGTTTTTCTTGTATGGCCCCTTCAACTGATTGAAAATAGAAAATGTGAAAATTTTAATAATTGTAGGCTGAAATCGGTTCGAAGAAAGTTTGTTGCAAAACTTGTTTATCCTCTTTTCCGTAAACCATGGGTTAGATGCAAGAATGCGTAACAAAATTTTCATGCGTGTTACCATAATATATTTAATTCTGAAAACGAACCTCCTCCTTATCCGTAAGCTATGCCTAAAAATCAATTTTTATAATAATTAAATTCAATTATTAATTTATTATTATTATTATAGTAAATTATTTCATTATTCTTTCAACTCATTTCGTGCTCTTCCTGATCTTCTTGTATTTTTTAAATTCATCTTCATTCTCTCCAATTCTCGCCAAATCTCGCCAACTCCAGCCAACTCTAACTTACTCTGAGTCGTTCCGCTCCACTCAGCTCAACTCTGAGTTAATTGAGATTCATGACCTGCAACTCTTCGAAAATCGGGTATTCTTCCACCCATCGTAACTCAGTGAATAGCCCCTCGCTCTGGACCACTCTTATGAGCCACTTTTACAGGACGGAGTCTGGACCAGCATTCATTTGTGCACTTCACACTTTCTCACCGTAATGGTAAATAATATTTTACATAACAATCTCGAGGTCACCCTTGACATATAGTACATTTAGCTGTAAATAGGAAAATTCACGAAGGTGTCAAATCGCAGTAAATATGTTTATTAGAGAAAAAATTCCGAGGTCACTCTTGGCATTGGGATCCACAGCGCTTTAGGACGAAGTTTATTTTGTTATTAAAAAAAATTCTATTATGGAATTTTCGCCGCGAAAAACGAAAAGCAAAGAGTTTTGATGCGTGTTTGGCTGTTCGTCTACAGCGCGAAAATATGGACCGCTGCGATTTTTCCGTTTTCCTAAAGCCGGTGTATCAATTGTGACAATTAAAAATACGTTTGGAGAGCCCAAAAAGATTGATTAGCGCATAGCTTGGGAAAATGCATTAAGAATGGGAAAACCTACAACTGACACCATGATAGTTTGTTCCTTGCACTTTAAAAGCGAAGATTTTTACTGCTCAAGTAAGTACTTATTAATGCCAGTTCAAATAAATTAACCTATTTATAAATTAGAATAATGTAAATTATTCATAAAATACTCATATTAATTATATTTCATGTTCGAGAATTATTCGTGAAGAACCTTAACCTTAAAAGAGCAACATTTTGTTTTTAATTGATATGACCGATTCCATTTTTAATTCTTCAGAAAGGCCCAGGTTAGGGTGACAGAATATAATTTTACTCTTGAAATATCATTCTACAATTAAAATAAAGAGATATGTATTTCGTACTTTAGCCAAAAAAAAAATTATCTTACGAATTAGGAAATAATGAAGTTAACCTTCCGCAAAACCATTTTTTCAGCAAGAAAAATTTTTTTGTCGAAAAATCTAAATTTTTAATTTTTGTTTAAACTGCTGAAAAGGAGGACACAGATCAAGAATACAAAGTTGTTTCAAATCAAAATTTCCACAGAAAAGACTTTTACACTTTTTAAAAGTTTACATTCCATCGACTAAATATTTACATCGTTAATCATTGCTGCCTCTGCACTCGATGTCTTAGCTTGTACTATGTCGATTTTTTTCATTATTGAAAAAATATCCGTTAACATATTTATTTCAATTTTTTGTAATTTCCATAGAAGACATTGATTTTATTTTATTATTATTAGCAGCTTACGCAAAAATTAAAAAATTTTGATTTTCTGTCAAAAATTGTTTTCTTGCTGAAAAAAGGCTTACTAAAAAAAAACATTGATTTATTCTCACATCCTAAACTGGAACTCTCTGCATGATTTCAAATGAAATCGGTCTGATAAGGATCTTTCAGGATTTTTCCCTTTTTATTATTTTTATGCAAGTTAGAGTTAGTCGCTATAAAATATGAATCGGAGAATAATTAAGAGTTTTTTAAAGCAGCTTATTCCAAAAATTTATATTGCATTATAGAGACAGCTGTACCTTCCAAAAGGAAAATGCTTTTGAAAATGGCCATCCCATCCCTCAATCTACCTGCATCAACTGTGGACACCAAGAAATCGTCAGCAAAGAAAAAATTGGGAATTGACGAAAAAATGAAAAGGGCGGAAGATACTAAAATAAATCAAGAACGAAGTAACGTCCCTTTCAAGGAATCCTTGTGCAGAAATGATACTGACGAGATAGATGGTAATGGTGGAATTTGCAAACAAGATGTTATTTGCGATCACGATATCGTGGATAATTTACCATTTCTTCCTCGATTTACTTATGTCCGAGTCCTAAGTTTGAAGACGTAGAAGTGCAGGTTGGTAACTCGTTCAGGGAAACTGCAGATGTGTGAATTAATGTTAAAAGTGGGGATCTACAGGACTCTTACAGTTTTTGTACTCTATAAAAACTGATAAAGAACTCAACACTACAACTGGTCTTGAAAAAATGATAGTGTTAGACAATCTAATAAAATGGTAGAGATTATGGAACCTCGATTCCAATTTTACTTCTCAAAATCGACTATTCGCGAGAGAATCATTATGTGTTTTATGAAATTAAAACATAATCTCAGCTACGTATTTTTAGCAGCATTGTTTAGATCTTGCTCTGAAAGACACTGTCAATCAGTTGTTTTACAAATGATTGACATGCTAAGTTTGGCCTTAAAACATGCTATTGTTTTTCCATCAACTGAAGAAATTTCAAGAAATATACTAACATGCTTCGAAGAATTTAAAGAGACTGGGATTGTACTAGATTGTACAGAAATTGAAAGTCAAAAACCGAAGAAATTATGTTGCCAACTGGCAACATACTCCTTTCACAAAAGTAAGTACACGATTAAGTACATGACAGGGGTGACTCCAGGGGGGTTAATTTCATTCGTAGGCAAAGGTTATGGTGGCAGAACTTCGGATAAGGCCATATTTGAACAAAGTAGGTTAATAGAAATGTTCAGAGAAGACGAGAGAGAAATGGTCAGAAAGCAAGGAATTATGGTGGACAAAGGTTTTCTAATCGATGACGTGTGTAGAGATTACGGACTAAAATTAATCAGCCCGCCGTTCCTACGGAATAAATCGCAGTTCTCGGAGGCAGAAGTCTTAAATAATTGCCACATTGCTAGTGCGAGGGTTTACGTAGAACGAGGAAATCAACGGCTCAAAGTGTTTGCAATACTTGGCTCTAAAATGCCAACTGGCCTATTCTTAAAAAGTGATAAAATAATGACAATTTTATTCGCATTCGTGAATCTAAGTACGCCAATTTTGGATGATTCAAAATTTATTCACACTGATTCGAATTTAATGCCAGCAGAAGGGAACGATAACATCGAAGTTGAATGCAACGATTAGTACATTTTTATTTTATAATTAATTTGCTTAAGATTAAAGATTATGAATATATATAATAACATTGTTTCTGCTGTATAAGTCTCTTAATCTTGCAATCCTTCATAAATACATACGTAATGAATCATATTTAAAAAATAGTCATTTTTTAGAGCAGGAAGCATTTCAAGTAGAAACGTAGGATCGATCTCGACTGATATTACCTCGATGCTACCATCACACGAAGCGTAAAGAACAAAGCCTGTCTTTTTTACATTAAGAACCGCCATACCGAATTGTACTTGACCGTAATATTTAGGCTTGCGTTTAAGAGCAAATATAAATGATAATCGTTCCTTGCATAAAAACAATGGAAAAAAATTAAAAGTAGTTCACAAAACTGAAGGAATAAAAATTAACATCATCAAGAAGGGAAGGCATTTAGCGTATCGTAAGCTATATGATGAAAGCGCAATTTTTTTAATCAGTTCACAGAACTCAACGAATTGTTGCTTCAAATAATATTTTAAGCCTACAACTCAACCTAAAAATTAATTTCATACAAAATTTGTGATCATTGTCAGTGAAAATTGCTACGAAAAAAGCCGTAAAGAATTTTTTCCGTCGAAAGTAGAATAAAAAATTTATCCATACATATGCTTAAATAATGCCGAGCCTGGATTGCAGTTATACAATAAGTTTTTAATGGCATCCGCCTGTTCATCTGACAATGAAACTGAATATTCCTCGTTAAATTTTTCAACAAAACACGCGTGATCCTGTAGTGGGGCTGGTTGGCATTGCTGCAAACAGAGTGCTTGTGGTTTACTCCACAAGCATTTCTTGTCTGTACACGATGCTGGATCGAGTTCATCAGTGTCCTTTCTGAAATGCAAATCATATTTTCTCAAGAATTAACTTTTTATTGATTAATATTTCTTTAGTGGCTTATGAGTTGCAGGTTATTTTTTGTGAATGTCAGGATTAATTTTGTAATAATGTAAGAATATTGGTCAATATTGGAAAAATAACTCGTTTTACACAAGTGAAGAAAGTATTACCTAATTATTTGCCTTTACTATCAAATTAAAATTACAATACGAATGTACAATATCATTAATAATGTCAAGTGAATTAAAAAAAAACTGGACAACGTGCGTAACGTGTACTAACATAATCTTAAAATTGGAAAAAACTAAACTCATTTTACACGCGTGAAGTAAGTATTTACTTATAATTAACATTTACTATTTAATGAAATCATAATAAGAATTACAAAAAATATAAAATAAAAGGCATGATCCACAACGATACAAATATTTGCTGTACTTACATGTTCAAGAACAATAACGTTGCAACAACGTGTTTATATTTCTGACTGGATCCAGTTTTGCACGTGCAAATAATTTTCTGCACAACTCCATTTGATAATTTCCCCTTTATTTCATGGAAATCACTTTTCAGATTAGATTCTTGTAAACAATAGGCAATTGTTGATACCGAACTATCATCGCCTTCTTCTTTTCCACAAAAAAGGTGTCCCGCTCGTAGAATTTGTTCACCTTCAACGAAATTTCTACACGAAGGTGTCGACTTTTTGAACTCGCGAATTTCACCAATGGTGAATTTCATTTTTAAAATATTTTTAACAATTTGTATTGATTTTCGCACGTCACTCAGGCTTCTATTCAAAATCTACCTGGAATAGCGGCCATATTGAAAGTATGTCGACGGTGGCGCACCCAAGTATGCAGATCCCAATACCTTTAGCTGCGTAATTGATTTTAAGGTTATTTATTATTTACGAGTAGATAAGGTTCCGAGTAGCCCTTCTCTCCGATTTTTTTGAAACTCCGTATACTCATGTATTTTGACGCGCTGATTATGAAAATCATGATGAAAATTGGCGCAAATTTGATTTTCATGGTAAAAACCATAAAAATCCCATAAAAATCATGGTTTCTCACGTTCATCTCGAGAATCACTGAAAATTAAAAAAAAATCAACGTACGTTTTCGAGATATTTGATGATAAAGATGAAAATTTCATACCTAGCCCCTGCCGAAAACGTAAGTATTCCTGTGACCAATCAGCCAGACAAAGGGGTGCCTCCCCCCCCACGATAAATTGGAAAAGGGAAGGAGATTGACCAACATTTTTTCTGTGGTCAGACAAAGGGGTTCCTTTTCGCATTGTAATTGATGTAACTGATGTAATTAAATACATCATGAGTAATATTTCCTTCAAAAACGTCTGCAGTTAGCCTATCCAAATTATAGTTTCCAGAGTTCACCACGAAGAGGTTGCAGTACGATTTTAAACTCCTTTCTCCAGGGTGCTTTATTATTGTGGTTCCCCTCGCCTCTCGCAAATTGGGGTGCTTTATGATCGTGTGTCCCCTTGCCTCTCACAAACCGGAATGCTTTATTATTGTAAGTCCCCTCGCCTCTCACAAATCGGGGTGCTTTATTATCATGAGTCACCTCGCCTCTCACAAATATTCTCCCTTTTACTGACAGGAAAATTCACCCCAGGTTGATTTTGATTCGCTGAGAGCCACTTTCTTCTTATGATTACAACAGAATCTTTCCGTTGGAATCAATTCAATATCCCATAACAACTGAAGTGTCTTATCTCGATCTTGAAAAATGAGACTCAAATAAAAATGTTGTATCGCCGATTCATCCTGATGGTAGGCTTAGAACCTCCAAAAAAACGAAAAACTAGGAAAAAAAATTCACAACGAAACGTCTGCACTCACCTTTGTATTAAATAATCGCTTCTGTTCAGTCGCCCTGAAAATAATAAGAGCACGAAACCAACTGCTCCTGAAGTACCGTCAGCGCGGACGGTGAAGAAAGGCCTGTCACTTACTGCACTCAATCCTGTTACACGTACTGAATTTCAATAGCAATCTTCTTGGAAACTATTACTCCCAAAGGAAAAGTATGTTATTAGAAAATGTATTTTTTGAATGGATTCATAACTTTTGTCTAAAAACTTTTCCGAAATTCTCTGTATTGACAGAGATTAATTGGAAAAACCATGACCTTCATGGGTTTTCCATGGTTTTCGCCATGGAAATCAAATTTTCGCCAATTTTCACTATCATTTTCGTAATCAACGCGTCAAAATACGTGCGTATGCTAAGTTTCAAAAAAATCGAAGGTAAAAAAAATACATACGTTTTCGGCAGGGGCTAGGCATGAAATTTTCATCTTTATCATCAAATATGTCGAAAGATTTCACTCGTAAAAAAATGGATGAATCATAAAATGTGTATTTTGATTAAGTCTAAAACTTTTGTTGAAATTATTTTTTGAAATTTTCAATCACTCTCGAGATAAACGTGAAAAAACATGAATTTTATGGGGTTTTTTATGATTTTCACCATAAAAATCAAATTTGCGCCAATTTTCATTATGATTTTCGTAATGCGTCAAAATACATAAATGTACGAAGTTTCGAGAAAATCGGAGGTGGGGACTATTCGGAACAACATCCAAAGATACTTACAAATTACCCTATAGTGTCTTATCGCTATATTTCAAATTTGAGATATTTTAATTTGAAAAAAATCTTCGCCAGTCTTTGGAATCGAACCTACTTAAGATTTTAAAAAGCAATATATAAGAAGAAATATTTTTTTGTGTAAATTCTAGAAATTTAAATCATTTTTTACCAAGTCGTATCAACAAATTAACGCTAGAACACGGAAGTAAATGTTCAGCAACCGCAAATACCCCAATAAGTTTACATGTCTCTAATAGTAAATACAAGCGGCGGCGGTCCGAACAAATATCTGCTATTGATTCAGGTCGTCGTGATTATGTCAAGAGGAATGGAGTGAAAGCTTTGTTTGCAACTTTATCCGAAGAGTCCTAGAAGGGAATCGATTACACTATTAACGACAGTATTTCTAGAGGCTTTTATAGTCTCAATGACAATCATGAAATTCGATTAAACGATAATATCATACGAGCCAGGTGATAAGCTTTCAAATCCACGCAAATCGAAAGCTTTTATTCAACAAGTCACGTCGCACACTTCACTCAAAGAACAGTTGATGCTTCCAATTTAAACTTTATTCGCGACTTTATAGATAGCAGAGCGCCTAGTTTTTAAAGTAAATTTGAAACTACACGAACGAAAAATTTCTGATTGGCCCCCTTTTTTCGAAATCAGGAAGAGAACTGACAAGAGTGAAAGAAAGTTGCCGCCTAGGAGAGGTCGCAAAATGCGGGACTCCAATTCGACTGGAGCTTTACAGGATTAAAGTGCATGAAAATTTATTAGATACGTGTTTTTTCTTTCAATCCAATGTGCCTTAGTTTCCGAGATATTGAGCTTTGAGTATTTACGTTTGAGCGCTCAGCTCGCCACTGTCGAGTGTAGACCGCTCAGCTCGCCGCTGCTGAGTGTGAACCGTTTGACTTGCCACTACCGAATGTGGACTGCTCGACTCGCCACTGCTCAGCCTGGACCGCTCGGCTCGCCACTGTCGAGCGCCGACCGTGCACAAAAGCATACATACTCAAACCTAGGTATTTCGGGAACTGAGGTTCATTGGATCGAAATAAAAAATACGTGTCTAATGGATTTTGATGTACTTTCACCCTGCAAAGCTCCGGTCGAATCGGCGCACAGTGGGGCAAAAAAAAATTTCTCTGCACAAACTGATATTCAGAAGCGGTTTGTGAACCGATTCAAACGTTTTCTTCTTTAAATTAAAGCTAATGAAATTCCGCATGAATCGGTCAGGGCCGATTTTGAAAAAAGTTATATCTTTTTTTTTATTCAATAACAAAAATGAAATTTTTTTTTTTTTTGAAGAGTAACGGTTTTCGAGAAATACTTGGATTCAATCCAAAATACCTAGAATCAATGAAGTAACTATCCAGAAAAGTTGTCTGATAGCTTAGAAATTGTTTAAAAATTTATTGAATTTGTTATAAGCAAATAAGTGAGTGAAAATGAATTTATGAGGATTGGCAGTGATTCGTGAATTGATTTGCACTAAATTTGAACAACATGTAAACAAAAACTATTTTTTAATTGAACTCATGAAATATAATAAATAAATTGTTATTTTATAAACAAATTTTATAAAAAATTATCCATAGCAGGTAGTTATGTTGAAATAAATCAAGTTTTTTCTATCGACTCGGCCAAAAATTATACGAAAATGTCACAAAATTATCAGATTTATTCATCCAATAACAACTGATGATCGTTTAAACAAATTTAATTAACAAATGCATTGTCTGGCTATTTCTAGAGGTAAAAACTTGTTCTTTTTCGATGTAATGAAGTGAAAATAATTAATTTTTAAGCTTTTAGGGAGCTTATATGGCAATCAACAATTTTCATTGTTAACAACAATTGTTTAAACAAATTTTTATCATCTTAGGCATTTTTTAAGAAAAAAAATGCGTTTCTTTAGGGTATTAGCAGGCTGTTATTTAGTAATGGCCCTGTGCTATCGGTCGATATCAATTGATAATCGCTTAAACAAAATTAATTAACGAATGCATTTTTCAGCTATTTCTAAAGATAAGAACTTGGTTTTTTCATCGTAACCAACTGTTAATAATCAATTTTTAAACTTTTTTTTATAAACCTCGATAACAATCCACTATTGCTATTGTCATTAATAATTTTATAGAAAATTTTTTGTGCTTTTATATAATTGTAAACAAAAAATTCAGTGTTTCTTGGGGATATTTAAAATTAACGTAACAAAAAATTGTCTATGAAATTATTAATGACAATAACAATAGTGGATCGTTATCGAGTTTTATAAAACAAAGTTTAAAAATTAGTAGTTAACAGTTGGTTATGTTGGAAAAACCAAGTTTTTACCTTTAAAATTAGCCAAAAAATGAATTTGTTAAATAATTTTGTTCAAACAATTATCAATAGTTATTGACCGATAGTACAGAGCCATTACTAAATAACAGTCTGCTAATACTCGAAAAGAACGCAATTTTTTTTTTTAAATGCCCGAGATGATAGAAATTTGTTTAAACAATTTTTGTTAACATAAAAAATTGTTGATTGTCATATAAGCTCCCTAACAGTTTAGAAATTAGTTATTCACACCTCATTACGTTGAAAACCCCAAGTTTTTACCTCTAAAAATAGCCAGACAGTGCATTTGTTAATTAAATTTATTTAAACAATCATCAGTTGTTAATAGATGAATAAATTTGATAATTTTGTGACATTTTTGTATAATTTTTGTCCGATTCAATAGAAAAAACTTGATTTATTTCAACATAACTACCTGCTATGGATAATTTTTTATAAAATTTTTGTTTATAAAGTAACAATTTATTTATTATACTCATGATTCAATTAAAAACTGTTTTTGTCTATAAATTATTCAAATTTAGTTCAAATAAATTCACGAATCACTACCAATCGCCATGAATCCATTTTCACTCACTTACTTGTTTATAACAAATTCAATAAATTTTTTAACATTTTCTAAGCAATTAGACGACTTTTCTGGATAGTTGCTTCATTGGCTCTAGGTATTTTAGATTGAATCCAACTATTTTTCAATAACCGGTACTCTTCTAAAAAAAAATTTTTCTTCCCATTTTTGTTATCAATAAAAAAAAATAAAAAACTTTTTGCAAAATCGGCCCTGACTGATTTATGCGGAATTTCATTAGCCTTAATTTAAAAAAAAAGCCTTCAAATCGGTTCCAAAACCACTTCTGAATATCAATTTGTTCGGAGACATTTTTTTGCCCCACTGTGCGCCGCACAGTGGTCAAAATCAGGAATTCACTGTTCAAAAAAGTCTACAGCCTCCAGTTTTCATCCGATTTACAACTTTTCTTTTTAAATTGCAGCTAAATAAATTTTTTTTTAACTGTAAGACGCAATTTTTAAATTCAGCTTTGTTTATATTTATTTTTTTAACGCAATGTGTGGTGAAAAGGGCAATTTTGCAGTTTTTGTTTTTTTTCTCTTCAGGAACGATTATCAAATATCACAAAACCTCGTAACTCCATGCAAGGGTGCTTCCAGGATATGAATAATTTGCATAATAATCAACTCAATTGTTATAAGCAAATTAAGTCAACAAATTATGAATTGATGAACGAAATCAAAAAAATTTGGACTGACATTGCTATACTTTATCCCTAGCACAACATTGAATGATGAATATGTATGAAATATATACAATTATTATTGTTATAAAGAATTATCATAAAAAAATTAACAGATTCTCAGTTTTCTGCAAATTTCACCTCTTTTTCAGTTTCAGTGCTTGACATGCTCATAGAAGTTGCAAATTCTCATTATCAGTTGTCAAAATACGATAACAATTATGTTTATAAACAAAGTGGATACACAAAAGCAAAATTTTGGCATTCTCGCGCAGAATCTTTAGTTTTTTCAAGCGAGTCTGCTCTAAATGCGTTAGCAGAGAAGCTTAACTACAGAACATTGTTAATTAATAAAAATTGCCATTGATTTGAACAAATTTTATATAAAATTGCACATTTTATGTTTGGAATTTAAACCCTTCACTTTTATAAACAAATATAATAAACAAAATCCCATTTTTAATATTGCATTAACATTTCAGGGTAAAAAAGTATATTTTTTACAACTTCTTCATTTTTGAATAACTCAATTAAGTAGGATCTCAACGAATTTTTAACTTAAATTGAACTTCTCTATTAGGATAAAGAAGTTTAATAAACAAAAACCATTTTTCAAAGAGTTGCAAAAAAATTCTACAAAAAAGTCGTAAAGTTATGTCTTGTTGTTGGTAGATTTCCATAATTGAACCGCTTCCGATCAAAAGGGGATACACGTGAATTCAGCCTGAGAAGTATTGTCCTGAAAGTCAATTTTGGAAATCATTCGCATTTTAATTTTAAGGACTGGTACTTACAGAGAATTCCAAAGCGCATCTTTTTTTCTTTTTGAGAAAATTTATAGATTTTGTAGTTTTTGAAGTACTTGGTAAAAAGTAGATTTTTCGAATACAAAAAATTTCAATCATTCTTCACTTCAATTTGAATAAAAAAGAAAAACTATTCGTATTTTATGACGAAAAGAGGTGTTTCGGGTTTCAATCGTGTGCAAAACTACGAATAAAAAAAATGTCAAAAAACGAAACAAAAAAATGTAGTCAATTTTTTCTAACACTTTGCAAAAATCATGAATTTCAACTTTCAAGCGCTTGGTTTATCGAGCAAATTTCAAGCAACGGCAAACTTTTCGTAAGAAAGTTTTTGATTAAGGTTCAATGAAGTTTTCTGGAAAGTTTTAGCTCAATCAGATTAATGGTTAGAAAATTATGAATATTTTAAATCGCAAGCGGCAATCTTAACGCTGCCAGATGCACGTGCCTCCTCGGTTACGAATGTGTTCCAGCGGACGGTATAAAGGTCAAGACGGATGCCGAAACAAATAATAGCAACCGTTTGTAGTTCTCTTCTAAAATATACTATAAATAAAGTAAAGAACCAGTAAATGGATTATTTTTTAGAATAGCTGCAAAAGTATTATTATTATTATTATTATTATTGAGGTAAGTTTACTTTAGTTAATACCCTATTAATTTAAGAAAGAATCTCAGAAAAGAAGGTGTTAAAGATATTATAATCCGAGAGAGATCTTTCGAACCTATTGAGTCCTGCTGTGAAGAAAAATGTTACCAAAAATTTTCAAGTTTTCAACAAGAAAAATAATTTTTTTCCTAATTCTCCTTAATTTCTACATTTCCTTAATTTCCCACTGGTGAAGAAAATGTTTCAGTTTGCAAGAAAATTGTTTGTGCTATTCTATGTTTGGACAAAAGAAGAATTGAAAATGTCCAAAAAAAGATTTTAAATGTGTCGCCTTTAGAAAATTTGCAGGTGGATGACGCGAAAGTCGTGTTAAATTAACGGAAGATTAAAAAAAAATGATTGAAGAGCATTGTGAATCAATCCCACATCGCAGTTCACATTACAAACGAAATTCCAGTAATCTGAAATATTCTGAAAATCTTTGATTAAATCTTATAGAACTTTTCACACTGTTCGGAGAATAATAAAAACAGGGGCTGAATTCACGTTAAGGAAAACTGCTTCTTGTAATTATTTTAACCATCATGTTGGCTTCACCTTTAAATTACCTAGAACTGATGTGTGAAACACTTGCAAGAGTCTTTCGTATACAATCAGTGGATCGGAACTGACTGCTTTGTCTCCTAAATTCTCATTATTGGCTTCTGGAGAAATTTTGCGTGTATTGAATTTATAGAAGAATACTGTCCAATTGGAAGATGAAAATGTCTCATTCGTTTCGCTCCATGTGAGAGAATTTTGTGAACAACAGCAGGCACATAATACCAGAGGTATGAGCGTATGAGTAGTTGTGTTGTTTCATATTTGTATTCTTCAAAGTCGTCTAAATTAGTTTTTTCGCCACTAGATAATCTCTGCAAGATATAAGCAAACCTTTCAATTAGTTTCTTATCAACGCAAATAGTCTCAGATGCTTGGTCAGGATCAGTATTAGTATTCTTATCATTTAAATTACCTGGACCTTGTTTTGGCATATCCACTATCAAGCCAGTTTTCATCCTGAAGGCTTGATGTATCCGCTTTTTAGCATTTTGCATCATGTCCTTGTGTTCACTCGTTTTTGCTGACTATGTACGAAAATCAAGGCGATAGGCTATGTGAAAAACACAGTCTAAAAAGCAAATCCATGCATTCAAAGTTGAAAGTCCAAACTGGAAGTTGCTTGCGTTTTCTTGTTTCTCTTCCACTCCATGCAAATCGTTCATCTCTTCGGGCTTAGCTCTACATATGTAGTAAGTTGCTACAGATGGTGTTTCGGTGAGAGCCTAACAAACTTAACCATCCACCATTGTCAATTGCATATCAACTTTCACTACGAAAATGCCTGTATCTGTTACGACTCTTGTTGGCTTCAGTTCTTGAATTTCTTTCTTGATGGATAAAACCACTTCAATAGTTTGTTCTTTCGTTTCCGGCGAACAATCATATTGCTATTGCAGCCGCCTGCAATATATTGTTGATAAAGGGTGCGAATTTCGCCAGATTAATGTATTTTCAGTGTCCTCTAAACGTACTTCTAGTGGCACTCATCCGATATGCTTGGACTGACGAATTTTTGTTTACACGGGTCGTAGAAAGCTTCACTTAGTGGATGTGGTTGGGACAAAGAGTATGGATCTTCTTATGGATTTATCAGTCAGGTTAAGTGTTTGTGTCGTTTGAATGAGCAACACACGACTTCGAGATTGATCTAAAACCTATCCCTTCTCCTTCATATACCCTACTTACCCTTACCATATGAATTCCTTGATCCCCGGTAGTATAACGAGTCCAGAACCGAACAAGTTACGCTTACCCCGAAAGGGGTTTGGCTCAATGGTTGAATAATAAAACTAATAAAAATAAGAACTTGTTCACTTCTGCCAAAAGGTTGCAAAAGTTTTTTCCCAACTAACTGAGATCAGGAAATATTTGAAGGGTAGTATTGTCGAAACTTTTCTCACGTCAAACGGAATTCGTTGAGCCGAATCCACAATTGACGTTGGGAGAAAATTTCTCAGACGGAGAACTTTGCTTCAACTGCTTTTCTGCTGGTGTTTACCAAATAAGTGTCGAACTTGCTGCAGTGAGGTCGAAACTCCCAGTCTGTAAATCAGATTACTAGCCTACAAACCCAGTAGAATATTTGTGAACTTGGGACACAGTATACACGAGAATGCTCTTGTATCCTCCGGCCCAGGTACCATATAAACTCAGACCTATGCAAATCACAGACCAGTCGTAGACTGTTAGAGCTGTGCGATTTACGGCTAAAATTCGCCATTACCGAAGTAAACCTTCTGAGCGCATATAAAGCACCACTCTCATTAAGTGATATGCAACAGATTTTGCTTCTGCATTCTACATTATGTACCAAGTTTATTAGAACCTTTGCATAATCGACGGTTTTACCGCACTGAAAAAAAGAATTTTTGGAACCAAGTAAATGCATTTATTTGAATCCTATTTTTTTTATCAAAAAAAAAATCTTTCACATGTGTAATTTTCATTTGAACCAGACATATATATTTTGCTGATTTAAAGAAATTAATTCTTTGGCTGCATTTTCTTGATTAAAATTAATATTCTGTACATTCAATTATTAAATTCAATTACATAAATATTTATTTCTTTAGTTAAATTTCTTTCGATTACTAATATTAAATTATTCAAATCAAATAAACATTTACTTAAACAAAGTACTTATCTTGTTAAATTAAATATTTATTAATTTTGTTGGAAGAAATGTTTCTTTCAATGTAGAATACGAAGAAGACTATTCCAAACAAACATTTCTTTCAATGAAATAAATATTTCATTAAGATAAATGCATATTCATTCAACTGAAATCAATACATATTTTTTAATGAATGTTGGCGTAATTTGTTTTAATTGAATACTTACTCAAAACAAACAAATATTTTGTTAAATTCAATATCAATGTATTTGATTTAAAGAAATATTTCTTTGGATATATGGTCGAGAGTTAAATACAGCATTCCGACTTGACGACCCAAGTTCGATTCCTGCTGGAGGTGGATTTTTCATCGAATTTTTCTGTTTCAGGTTCATCAAGATTATAAATTATCTGAATCTGAATTGTTCAAATTAAATATATGTATAATAATGACAATGTTAATCATAAGTTAAGCTGAAAGTATCAAGTTGTTCATTTAGGAAAATATGTACTGCAATTGAAGTACGAACTACTTTATTGCACTTGCGCATGCTTTAGGCCAAAGAAACATTTGATTGAATCAGTGGAATATTTTTTTGCTTCAAATATTCAAAAATTTGATGTGGAGAAATAGTTTTTTGAGCTTGTGAAACATTTGCTTTACTTCAAAATACATTACTTTCCATCAATTCGCATTTCCTCACTTCAAAGAAATATTCATTTCCATTTATAGCATATTCATTTGGAACAATGAGTCATTTATTTTTACTAAAACATATATCTTTTTCTTCAATGAACATTTCTTAAATTTAAAGAAATATAACCCTACGACAAATAGTGCGTGCTTTTGAATCAAATAATGTTAACTTAATCCTATTAAAATTTCTTTGGCTGAAATAAATAATTTTTTCGGTCAAGGTGTATAAATTTATTTTCCTCAAATAACTATTTCTTTGCACGTAATCAGGACTTCAATTTACTCAAACCAAGTAAAATTTAGTGCGTACAAGTAATCGTTTCTTCTAGTTGCCTTTCTCGAACAAGATTTGAGAATAGAATTCATTATTTTTAGATGGAGATTCCAAAAGAGAAATTGTATTTGATGTATTTTTTTAACTTACCGTTAGGCTTCCAGATACAACGTGTAATTGTCAATTTTTTACTTTTCTCAAAGCAACATTTTTTATTTAATAACAAAAGAAATTTTTTAATAACTTTTCATGTGTGCCACTGTTCTAAAGATTCTCAAATTCAATTGAACAGGCCTTTAATCAGTATAAGAACTACACAGAAATAATTTATTATGTTTTGGAGTTGGAAAAATAAACTGTTTATGATATTATAAATAAATTAATGAACAAGTTTCATTTTCCCATAATTTGCAATTATTTGTTGTTGAAATTCCTATTTTTTACATAAAATATGAGAGAAATTAGTGTACGATTATGATCAGTTAAAAATAGTTGCTCTTTTGTTATTATTTAAATAATGTTCGTAAACAAATACACATTTTGACAATGTCTGAATGAGTAATTTCAATTTTTTCGCAGAATAAACTGAAAATGTATTTTCAAGGACACCTTGTTGTCATATTTTGTATTTTGACCAAATTTTTTATTTTTTTAAACATTCCTTATAAACAAATGCCCATGTTCAAAGTTCTTCCCGAAATAGACTCACTTGAGAGATCAGTCACTGGCAAGACATTTTTAGTCCATTCAGTAAAAAAAAATGAGCCTATTCATGAAAAAAGGTAAAAATATGTGTTTCTCTATTAGAATTGTTTACATAATTAACATTTGCTGTCAATTGGAAATTTATAACAACAAGAAGACATTGGTAAGAACTTTGCAGTTGATTACTTTAGAAAAATTAGGCTATTCATGAATAAAAGATCGAGATATGCATTTGTTTATAGAAGGTGTTTAAATAATTAACAGTTATTGTTAATGTAAGAAATATGACAGCAAGGAATGAAGAGCAAGACATTTTTAGTCGATTCCTTAAAAAAGTGAGTCTATTACTGGAAAAATGTTAAACATAGGCATTTGTTTATAATAATTCTTTAAATAAATAAAAAATTTGGTCAAAATACAAAATATGACAACAAGGTGTCAGTGAAAAGACATTTTTAATTTATTCTGCGAAAAAAATTAAGCCTACTTATCCAGACATTGTCAAAATGTGTATATGCTTACGAAATTTGTTTACATAATGACAAAAGAGCAAGTATTTGAACTAATCGTGATCGTACATTGATTTCTCTCATATTTAAGCAAAAACTTTGAATTTCAAGAACTAATCACTGCAAATTATGGAAAAAGGCACTTTCTTATTAATTTGCTTAAAACATTATAAACAATTTTATTTCTCACTCAAAAACATAATAAATTATTTCTGTGTAGTTCTTATACTGATTAAAGGTCTGTTTTATTGAATTTGAGAACCTTTAGTGTAGTGGCACACTTGAAAAGTTATCAAAAAAAACCAAATTTCATTAGTTATTGAATAAAAAATGTTGCTTTGAGAAAAGTCATAAATTAGCAGTTATACGTTGTACCTGGAAGCCTAAGCCTAAGGTCAGCTTGAAAAAAATACATCCAAATCCGTTAAAAATTAAATTGTTGAGCGGCTTTTGCTTATTTTATTCATATGTTATTGTCTATTTTTGTCTATTATGTTCGGAAAATACCCCAAAAAATGCAAAATAGCAGTTTTATGTAAAATTCATGCCAAAGACGACTTTTTCAAAACAATGATGGCATAAGTTATTATGAAAAGTTAGTATTTTTCGATTTAATAACACAGTGACTGAATGTTATAAGTAATGTTTCTTTAAGTTATTTTAGAACGTATGTGTAACAATAATTATTTGTTTAAACATTTATTTAGCATTACCATTCACATTCAATTTATAACTAAAAACATTATTTACTTTTTCTGTTTCAGTTATATTATTTAGGAACAACCTACATGCAAATTATTTTCAGTTTACAGATTCAATTAAGCTACGCAGATGATTTTAAGAAGAAAAAAAAGAACTTTTTATAACACATACATGATCTCAGCCCTTTTTGATTTCTGTAAAGCAAGGCTAAATTTCGACTTTTTACTCCTCAGGGAGTAAAAAGTGACGCCATATGCAAACAATAAAACATCATACATCTGTGAGCACGCCCTTCACAATAATCGACCTTTGAACCTCATTACTGCCTTATTAATCCCAAGAAAAAGTATTTATCCATAACTTGCTAAAAAAATGTTGAAAAAAACAATTATTCATTAAACAATCAGAATATAAGTTCTGAAAGTATAAATTAACGTCTTTTAACATCCTCATGATTTCAGTCCATTTTCATGCATGGGGAGCGGGCCTACAAAGTCGCTTCTCGAGCGTTGTGAGTAGAAAGTGTTTTCTACTTCCTAGTGAGTAAAAAGTATTTTCTACTCTCTAGTGAGAAGAAAAATTACGTCAGCGAAGGAATATGGCTTATAATCACTTTAGTGTGTGAATATCGTGTTGGCAACAATCATGTTTTTTTAAAGGTCGATATCGGCAGCAGGGATAGTAAAGCATAATGAAATTGTCGCCATGCGCGGAGGTTGTTGCAACTGCTTAGCTAACCTTGCATTTCGTATGTCAACTGCCGCTTGGCGGTCAAATGTGTTGCTTGGATTACTAGTTTTGTACATTTTGCGGCCCTTTTGTCGACTTCGAATTTCTACGGCTGTTGCGTTTCGCGAAACATGCGTGGTTTTGGAATTGTTTAAATAATTTTAGAATGTATTAAACAAAAAATATTACTCATAACATTCATCTACTGTGCCATTAAATCCAGAAAATACTAAATTTTCATAAGTTGGAGCAGAAAGAAATAAACTAATGGAAATTGTTTAAGCAATTGAAAAATATCTTTAAAAAAATATTACTCTTAATATTCATTAACTGTATCATTAATCCAGAAAAATACTAACTTTTCATGATTTACAGGGAAAAAAATGTGTGAAACAAAGAATAATTATTGAAAGAATTACAAATTAGTTAACAAATACTCCAAAAGTTGTGTTTTATCGAATATTAATAATTATGGCAAAAATGGTTACAAAAAAAGTCGTCCTTGTCATGAATTTTGTATAAAACTGCTTTTTTGCAATTTTTGGGGCATCTTAGGGTAAACATATATAATACAAAGGGGCTGAGGGCCCAAAATTAAAAGTTATTAGATGAAAAATTATTATTATTAATTATTGATTATTAATAATATTGAACGACTTGACTCAGGCTAGAAGGAAATTTCCTTTCGGGAACCAAAAAGTTTGAAGGGGATAGTTCACCCAAATAAAAAAAGGATATCAGGAATAAATTTGGCCACTCTGTGTGGCATCCGAGGCGGCATCTAAAACAAATTTTTCATTGATAGAATTATCGTCTTTTCCCATCTCATGGAGGTACCAGAACCTAAATCTGATTTAAAAGCTAGTTGAAAAGTGCATTAAGGCAAAAATTATATTCCGAGAAAGTTTGCACTGCTTGGGTTTGGTAGGGAACAACTGACATAAACGAATTTAGGTCATGAAGCAGAAGCGACCTTTGAACCAAACTAAAACAGTGACCTGGTCAGTGAACAAGGAGGAAGTGAAAAGTGAGATTGAAGAGCGGTTTTGAAAACCAGAAGCTTCGTGTCAAATAACGCTAAAAGGCATCTTGTAACAGAGTTTCCACTTTATAGTACCCACTTTTAAATGTCATACTTTCCTCAGAATAGCGCAAAGACCCTTCAAAAAACATTTCACTTTTATTACTTTAGCAGAAGAGAATGTAAAGAATGTAATAAAACTCACACAATTGCAGAGAATGTAATTCAGTTTCTTCCAGAGTATTCTACACATACGCAAGTGTATCTGCAAAAATGGTTTCCCCCCAGAAATGCTCACTGAATAAAAGCCAGAAACTGTTCTTTTGTTAAATTGCTTCAGCTAGATCATATTAACAGATATCGGACCTCAAAATACTGCCGTGCAAAAAAGAAAACCGGTAACTACATTTTTTACCAATGTTGTATGATTTATAATAAAATAATGGTTATCAAGTCTGCAATAAAGAATTTTATTTCACCTGCATCTGCAAAATTTCTAGTCACACAGAATAAAAGTTCTGTAACTAGCATTACAGAAAAACAAAAACCTGTAACTACACGAGTTCGTGCAGAGCATCAACACAGTAAAAAATAATGTTCAAAATTATACTGAAGTCAATATCATACTAATATGCAACAAAAATGATACCAAAATCAAGAGCATTTTGATCGCCCGGAATGAATGATCGATTTTTGAGATCAAAATGATCTGATTCGGGGTCATGTATTAATTCAAGCCAAGATGACCAAAGTTCTAGGAGTACTTCAGCTCATATGAGGGCATTTATGATTCTTCATCGTGCAGTGTACTTGAAAATTAAAAAAAAAAGAACGAAACTTGATAACAAAATATATCTCCTGTTAAGTGTAGTTGTCACTTGCACGCGGTTAGACAAAATATTCAGGTTATGACATCCGCACCAAAAACTAGCGGCCATTTAGTTACAGGTTTTCCTGTTTGATTGAACCATACGCTCCCACCGGTGCTTCCACATCTCAAAGCAGTCCTTAAACGCAAATTTTGGAATGGCCTTCAGCTCGCACGTCACATTACTCTGAATCGTCTCGATGTCGTCGAACCGCTTTCCTTTGAGCGGCATTTTCAATTTTGGGAACATCCAAAAGTCGCAGGGAGCTATGTCGGGGCTGTATGGAGACCGGCGAAGCTGTCCAATCTTGTTGTTTAGTTTCAGGATCGTAACCATAAACCCATGATTCATCACCTGTAATAACCTTCTTAAGGACATTTTCAT
>JAUMHM010000005.1:47207184-47220737 GCA_032362435.1 Melikaiella ostensackeni
TAACATCGATTTTTACCGACTTCTTACGGTTAACGTGATATTTATTGTTAATAATAACAATAACGGTAAGTCCCCTTCAAGTCCCCTTCAAGTTCCAGTGGAACGTTGCTGGAACGTTCCGCTGGAACGTTCCAAGAGGGCGGACATTTTCTTGTCATTTCGAAAAACACTAAATCAAAGTATAAATCAACAAATGGTTTCGGTAATTGTTCTTTGATTTGCTCTCTGAAATATTTCAGTTTGACAGCAATAATTTGATGACTAGCATTTCGCTAGAAGATTGAATTTTCTGTGTATAAATATAAGATTTCAATCCCTTTCAAAGCCAATCGGAGCTAACCTACGTAACCTCAAATAAATTTAAACCACAATTTTCGTTCAAAGCATTAGAAGACGCTCTAAGAGCATGAAATTCGCAAAATCTAATACGTGGTTTTCTCTATATCTTCAAGGAAATCAAAGACGATTGCCTTGCTGCTTAGAAGTTGAATTTCCCTAGCTCTACATGTTTCAGGTACACGTAGCCCGACTTGGATGTCGAGTTGACCAGTTTTGTGATAGGTTCGAGGCTCCTATTAGAATTAGACTGTAGCTCAAGTCTCGTGAAAAGTTCTTTGTAAGTGCCTATACACCGAAGCCAGTAATAGGTGATTAACATAACTGCTCATCTTTTTTACACATCATCACATTTTACAATTTTAAACTGAGAAATTTTGATTATGAGACACTAATTGTTTCAAAACATCGCTAATAAAAATAATTTTAAGTGTATAAATTTTGAAAGTGGCATAAGTGCAGTAAATGGTACAAATTTTTTATGTTTCCTTTTGCTTATGAGATCAAAAATATGACTAATATTAAATATTATTCTAATGCGTTAGAACGTTATGCGAAGAGACTTTTAAAATAAAATAATAATAAATAAAATAACAATTTTTCCTCCTTTTACAATTTACTACAAAGATTCGCCAACATTATTGTCTACATGGAAAGAATATTCAAAATTTATTTCCTCACACACATATGATTCCTAAAAAAATTTTGAATGAGAAATAATGCAAAAATCCTCCCAAAATTGAATGCCCAGAGACTGAGAAATTATTCAGAGCAAAAAATATGGTACCGAGAACATTTTGCCACAAAAACTAAATTTTTCCCATCGACCTTGAAACTTAGTCTAGTTTCCCTAACCTTACTGTTCCACTGCGTAGACAAAATTGACAAGTGAAAATAATTTTCAAAACAATTTTCTAATGCCATCAATGCTTGAACTTATCGAGAGTAAAAATTATTCAAACAAAAAATTGTTAGTAAAAATTAGTTTACAAATTTTGACTTTTATAAAAATGCTCCTACGTACATCTTTCAATACATTAACGCAAAACCTAATTTTTTTGCTTCACACATAAGATTTTATCAAGTTTCTCTAATACTATTTTTCTTCTATGTCGATACAATTTTTTACTGAAAATAACTCCTATAAATTTTATGTATCCCTAATCACTGCTCAAACTTATTATTATTATTATCATTATTATCATTATTTATATTAGGTGTATATAAAAAAATCTTTTTTCGCCTAAAATAAAAACTGAAATTTTTGTACAAATAAAAATATTTGGAAGCGAATACTTTATCACGAAAAACTAATTTCTTCACGGTCTATTGGAAGAAAAATGAATAAATCGATAATATATCCCTTTTACGCGGAGAAAATATCGAAAATGAAAATTATTTTGATAAAAACCAAACATGTTGTTTTGAAAAAATTTTCAGAGTAAAAATTATTTTTGGGAGAAACATTTTACCGCAAAAAGGGAATCTTCTATATACATTCTCTAACATTTTAAGGAGAATTTTGAAATAAAAATTAGTTTATGAATTTTAAATTTCATAAAAGCGCTTCTATGTATATCAAAAGAAAAAATTTGAATGAAAAACAGTAAAACCATGATTTTGAAACTTCCTAAAATTAAAACAAACTGAAAATTTATTTTGAAGAGAAAAAAAATTTTCAACCTGAACATTAATGAAAAAACTATTTTTTTTTGTATTTAACATAAAATTTAACCAAGTTTCTCTGATACTTTTTTTCTTCTATGTAGATAAACTTTTTTAATGAAAATTACCCTTATAAATTTGATGTATCTTCAATCACTGTTTAAATTTATTATTATGATTATTATTATTATCATTTATATTGAATTTCATATAAAAAATCTTTTTTCACCTAAAGTAAAAACTGAAAATTTATTTCGAATAAAAATATGCGGAAGCGAAAGCTTCACGACAAAAAACTAATATTTTTTCGTCTATTGTGAATCAAATAAACACATCGATAATATATCTCTTTTACGTGAAGAAAATTTTCCAAATGAAAATTATTCCTACAAATTTTATATTACCGTCGACGATTTAAAAAATTACTTCCACGTTTGATAAAAACCTTGTAACTTCCAACAAATATCAGTCCAAATATTTATTAAGAAGAACGTATCTAGTCGTCTAGCTTCTCTTAACGAATATCGAGTATCTTGCAAATTTGCTTGATAGAGAGGAAAAGTGTAGGGGGAACTATCCACCACGTCAAGGCTACTTAATTGTACGGAAAAGCTAGATGAACAGATAGATACTTTACATTAGGAATATAAGAATAATACAAAAAACGCTTCAATACCCCATAAGAGAAACTTCAAAAATGTAGCTTGAACAAAAATAATTTAAAAGAAATAACGCTTTTGTCAAATAACTAAATTAGTATATTGTCGCTTGGATGTGTTGTCCATTTTATATTAATTGAAACAGTCATTTGACTCATTCGGCTCATCTATTTTTTCACGTTATAATCAAGTTAAAAAAAACTATTTTATACTAGACTGTAAATAAAGTGATTACTATAAAGGTAGAAGGTATAATATATAATATAAGCTGATTCGAATGTCAAATGGCCCGTCTTAGGAACCCGGTTCACTAAGACAAGCCCCTTTTAAGGACTATGAATATCATTTTATTCTATACTATATATTGATAAATTTTATTCGCAGTATATTGTTTAAACATTAATATACCTTGATGACGAATTATACATGCAAAATACATAATAAAACGTAAAATAGGCGTTGAATGAAGGTAATACGGAAATGAGTGTTATGAAAAGTAAAATGAAGTACCTGTATACATTTATATAAAGTTTTAAAATCGCAAATATAATTTACTTTCGAACAAGAATAAATTGATATAGAGCGAAGAAGGAACACATTTTTAAGAATTCCTCCTGATTTTGATATTTTCCTATCTGTATGTCAAAAAAAGTACTAAACTATAACGTCACGCCACCGCCAATCAAAAATACTCGAATCGCCGCCGCCGGTCGAAAGTCTGTCGGCGCAACCCGCTAGCTAAACTACTATATAAATATGCACAAGCTCCATCTATGATAATACTTTGCATGAATACCTCCACAACTGGTTAAATATGTTTAGAAAATGAGAGAGGTCAGTGGATCACGGTTTGGCATATACCATGTCGATGAAAGTCAGAAAATCTGCTCTCTTAATCTGAACCAGTGAAATTGTGACTCGTTGAAACAGTACTTTGAGTTTTGTCGCTAAGAACTCAGTGAGTTTCCGGAGTTTTGATTGGTGAACAAGTAGCGGACCCAGAGGAAATCAGAGAATATTGTTACTGAAGTAAACTAGTGATACTAATGTTATACCATAGTTTGAACCAGTGATTTTCTTTACTAGTTAAACCAATTCATATATAATTTGTATAGTGCCTCATGCGGCTAAGTCAGGAACCTCCAGTTACCCAATAGTCGCTGTATCACACGCATCACGCGAGTACACACGTGTTACTAAACGTTTAAAGACGAACTTTGTGGCTTTTTATTATTATTATTAGAGTTGAGATCAAAAGAGCCCCTGACGTTTGCGTAATTCCGCATCTCGCTTAAAGTTCAAATTTAAACTCATAAGTGATTTGGCCTGTCTGCAGCCGGTGGTTTTATTCCACTTCTTCTGATATTCCTCGGTCATCAACCGATAATTTCTTCAGTGACCAACCTACTGGAAATGCCTACGACTGGTTCGGGACCAGTGAACTTTTCTTTTACTGCTAGTTTTACTAGCCTGTATTGATTTTCAATTTCAACTAATAAGTTTATATCATTCAAATAAAGTGAAACATTTGGTTGTTTTATGGAAGAAAGTGTTTGAACAAATGAAACAAATGAAAAAAAAAAATTTCGAAAATTTATTTTTTTTTATATTCTTAAAGAATCGTAATTTTTCAAAATAACATTTTGGCATTAAAACCCACAACATATATTTTTCTTATTAAAATCGGTTAAGCCGTTCTCGAGAAATGACTGTTTTTTCATTTTTCTTCTTACCCTCATAACTCCCATACAAAACTTTTTCCATACATAATCTTTTGGGATATTTGATCTTACATCAATGCCAACGAATTGTAAAAATCTCAACGAGATTCCAGTGGGTGCAGCATTGCAAATTAAAGTCATTTGGCGCTATCAGCGTGGGGTGGATCGATGATAAGTGGTAATAATAGGGTTGATTATAGTTTTTTGTTAAATTTGAAGGTGGCGCATATGAGCGCATTTGAAATCCTATACGAAAAGCCCATCATCACTGCAGAATAAACTTTTTTCTTTTTAGGGGTTATCACTTTGCAAAGTGTTATGACCTCCACATCGTGGACAATTTTTTAGATATGTAGAAATTTTTGTGGCGCATATGAGTGCATTTGGAATCCTGTACTAAAAGCCCATCATCACTGCAGATTAAATTTTTGTTCAAGTTGTTATTACTGCAAAGTGTTATGACCTTCATATCTTGGACAAATTTTAAGATGAGTAAAAAGTTTTTGTGGCGCATATGAGAGCATTCGAAATTGTATCTAAGAGGGTGCAGATACTTTTAAAATTGAAAAAAAACATTTCACTTGTGATCACTTTCCAAAATGTTATGACTGCCATTTTTCGGGCAACTTTCAAGATATGCACAAAATTTTTGAAGCGCATATGAACGCATTTGAAATCCTGTACGAACAGTCCGTCATCGCCGCAGATTATTAAAAAAAAAAATTTATTTTAGCAATTATTTAGATATGCGGAAAATTTTTGTGGCGCATATGAGCGCATTTGAGGCTGTGCCGATTGGCAAAATTTTTTTGTGGTGAAAACGAATGCCGCCCTGTCGTTATTTTCATTTTAATATCACTGTAGAGAATTCAACACCTACGTCACACTGCCCCATCCCCTTGAAAAAAACGATATATTTGTTAATGAGTTGGCGCAAAATTTTTTCTTAGTGGCGCATTTGAAGTTTTCATGAATGGCTGTGATGAATTTAGGTAAATGTTATTTTTTTAGAAAAAGCGCGCCAGCCCCCCCCCCCCCCATTCGTGTCGCTAATAACTCGGTTATCAATGTGGTGCAAAATTTTTGCTTGATGGCGCATTTGGAATATTTCAAGGTCATACAATATAAAATTTGATTTGTTGAATGGGGGGTGGGGGCTAGCGTGTCTCCAGCCCCCTCCCCCATGTAACCCTGGCTAGAACTTTTAGGGTTTTGTGGTGCAAATTTTTTTGATGGAAAAAGGAGACACAGCTATTGGCTGTCTCTTTCCCACCAATGTCCGCTCACGAAAGTTTCGCTTCTCCCATCCATTCTACGCGCGCGTACCCAACCTTCCGTTCCCGCTTGCCGGTGTAAGGACGAGCAATATGTCTCATCCCTCTCTTCCAGTCCACCAAGCTAAGCTATTTTCAGAGTTATCCGAAACCCATGCGCACCTTAGAATATACATTAAATGAATAAGCATTTGCATTATATAGTCAATGAATCAGCTTTCGTTATATTCGATTGTTAGTGCTAAATGTAATATGAATACTTACAATTAGTTATGTAGCCACATCAGTAGTTTTATGTCTCAAATTTTTTTTACTAGCTGCAATTCTTGCACAATATAATATTTAGATTAACCCATGCTGCAGCTAAAAAGTATATGCTTCATTGCTTTAGTAAAGGAAATATAATATAAACTAATCATGCCTCAGTATTCAGTACAGACAGTTTTACGTAACATAAGTATAACAATAAGAAAAGACGGGAATATCAAAGGAATAATTCCACAAAATTTATTCTTCTAACAAACATTACATAATTATACATATAATACATGCATAATACGTACACCTGTCAAAGAGGTGCCTAGTTTGTCGATATTCACGTTATTGTAATTGATAGTCAAAATTTGCCGCTTTAAGTTCCCAGCAAGGTAGATGGGATATTTACCTTGCTGGGCTGAAAGACTTTGGATACTAATGGGCTCGCGTGGATTTTCTTAGTGGATTAGTATAATGGCTTTGCGAAGCTCTTCACCTGGGATGATTGCCAGAGATATTGATCAGCGACCCGTGACAGAGCGGTGTTGTGGGACGAGTCTGTCATTTGAATGAACAACATGTGACTTCTAGATTGATCTGAAAATGCGTCCGTGACTGATGATATGAGCCGGAATAGCCCCGTGTAATATATTCAGTTTGCTACAAATATCCAACTCAAAAAGTGCCTTCGATATATTGGGCTGTAACCATCTAAAGTCTGAGATATAATTTTAAAATAATAATAATAATAATAATATAGAAATAAAATTCTGACAACTAGACGACAAATATTTATGAGAAAAGTAAACGTAACAATATGGTTACAACAATAATCCGCACCAAAATACGATGATAAAATGTAAGCGTGTTATTTATTTTCTAAGAGATGAGACACATCCTCGTCCAATTGCTTTCTGGCTATATGAGAATAGTAACAATCGATTTAAGGTAGATGTCCCAGGAATCGTGACAATCCCAATGATCGTGAATATTTCTTATATAACTTGAATACGAGTTGCTACTCAAATATGTTCTAAATTAATATGTAATGTTAAAAACTATTGAGTTTAGTTGTCAGAATTTTATTTCTATATTATTATTATTATTTTATCTTTTTTGAAATTATATCTCAGACTTTAGATGGACTTTTGATTGGAACTTTAGACGAACTTGAACTGAACTGAACTGAACTTGAACTGAAATTTAGATGCACTTTTTGAGTTGGATATTTGTAGCAAACTGAATATATTACACGGGGCTATCCGGGTTTATATCACCAGTCACGGACGCATTTTGGTAATGCAATCAAGTGATCTAATAAGAGTGACATGCATAACTTGACATATTGGGTAGTCTATTATTATTATTATTATTATTATTATCCATATCATTACATGAAGCCAAATCCCTTTCGATTCTAGCCTCGTTATACTATCGTGGATCAAGGAATTTATATGGTAAGGGTAAGTAAGTAATGTGTAGGAAAAGTGATAGGTTTCAGATCAATCTAAAAGTCACATGTTGTTCATTTAAACGACACACTCGTCCCACAACACCGCTCCGACACGGGTCGCTGATCAATATCTCTAGCAATCACCCCAGCTGAAGCGCTTCGCAAAGCCATTATACTAATCCACTAAGAAAATCTCTCCACGCGGGCCCATTAGTATCCAGTCTTTCGTTTCAGGCGTCACTCTTCTTGTTATAAACAATTGTCCTCCACATATCCCTATCCTTGCATACATCTTTTGCTTCCGTTACATCCATGCATCGTTTCATGCACGCTCTTGTGTTTCTACGACTCCTTATATCCCTTCGCTTCAGAGTCTCATTCACACATTCCAACCATTCTTTCTTCAGTCTACCTCTGGGTACGCTACCACTCACTTTTCCATACTCACTTTATATTCTGCAAAATAAATCGTAAAAATGCCTGGTCTTCCCCACACTAAATTCTAGGGCGCTAAATTTTTATCCAAAAGTAGATCAAAGCGTTGCACAATGAAAAGATAGTTGACAGCTACATAACTACTACATTGAAAATTATTACTACATTCACATCTTCTCATGTAGATGTCAATTATTTTCCCCAGGGCAACGATTTGATCTATTCGTGGATGAAAATTTGACATCTTAGGATTTAGTGTGGCTCCAGTGCGAATTTCTCAAGGACCAGCTTTCCTACAGCTCAGACCAAGTCTTGAAATTATAACTATTAGCTAATTCTGGTGCTCACTATTGGCCCAACATATACCATCAAGTTCAGGCCCATTGTGATTGACTTTGGCCTAGAGTTGGACCAATAGTTTACGTTACTCATTTCAGAAAAATTTCCTGACGTTTGAAAAAAGTTGTGCCAATAGTCGATCAGTTTCTGACTGCCAATGTTGGCTGTCTAGTCTGGGCCAACGGACTTACTTTCGGTGCCTATGAAAATTCGCAAATGGGCCCCTATTTCTATATCTATGTAATGCGTTATTTAAATAGTGTTTACCTAGCTATTATAATCGAATTCAATAAAAATACTGCTGAAAACTTTAACTTCTGCAGTGTTTATTATAACTATTCTATTGAAGAAATCCTCCTTCCTCATCTGATGAGAATGCAAACTTTTCTTAAAACACTATACGTAATAATGAATATAACGAAAGTCTTTTCGTTCACAGACCGACCACGACCCTCGAAACCCAGCATACATAGCGACTCAGGGACCTATACAGGAAACAGCTTCTGACTTTTGGCAGCTGGTATGGGAACAAGGCAGCGTGGTTATAGTGATGTTGACTCGTCTTACAGAAGAGGGCAAGGGTATGTGTTTCCGCTATTGGCCCGGTGAAGGTTCTGAACTCTACCACATCTACGAGGTCCATTTGGTTTCTGAACACATCTGGTGTGATGATTATCTGGTGCGCTCGTTTTACCTTAAGAATCTTAGGACTGGCGAGACTCGGACTGTCACTCAATTCCACTTCCTCTCTTGGCCAGAAAACGGAGTTCCTCATTCTACGAAGGCATTGCTCGAATTTCGAAGGTCCGTGGCATTTGTTATGAAATAATGTAATCTATTTTTTACGGTATGTATTATTAATACGAAAATTAGGCATGTGCTCTTTGAAAGTCCGATCCCGAGGGGACGGGTCGGACCAGGTCGGGCTCACGAGCCACCAGACTCAGCTCGTGGACCCTACCCGACCAAAATCCAGCCCCAGGGTGACCCAGCTCGACCCGACGACATTTTCCACCCCCCCCCCCCCTAATAAAAATGCACAGTTCATTATTTCTCTTCAGAGCGATATATATATCCAGTTTCATCTAATTTGATGTCCCCTATACGATTTTTAATATATTCTAAAGAAATAATGACAAAATATATAAGATTTATCAATATTTTCAGGAAAGTTAATAAATCATACAGAGGAAGATCTTGTCCGATAGTTGTCCACTGCAGGTAAGATATTTAATACTAACTTTCAAAATTAGTTCCCTAACTTATACATCAAAACCAAAATTTTGAGGCATAAAAAGTTGCACTTTTCCACTATATATTACATAGGCATATTTTATCTTGTATTGTATTTGATTATATTGAAGAAAGTGGGGACACCTACTGGATTAATTAATCTCCGGCACTCAGACTGAGCTCATTGTACCATATTTAGTTCGTTGTAAGCCCTAGTCGGAGCTTCATGTAAAAAATTCATTACTAAGAATTCCTTCTGTAAACTGCAGCGATCATTTATTGAAAAAAAGTGCTCGTCTTTAGAATAAATGAACATCTAGCTTAAGAGATAGCCCCTCAAGTTATCAGTCTAAACAAGATATTTTTATCTTTCATTAAATCAGCAATCCCACGTTAATAGTTATCTCAAGAAACAGGATCTTTTTTACAGATATATTGACATTGTTAGTATTTTATAAAAACACTAATGAGTCGTGACTAGTAGACCGAAGAAAACTACGGAAATGGTATTGATGCCCATCTTGTATTTGTGATAGTTTAATAAGGGTTGTGCCCCGTGAGCATCTGAACCATTGTGCTCACATCTTTTTTGGGCCCTTCAGAATTTCACAAGCCTTAACCTCCTTACGCTCACAGCCTAGGATGGACTTGACCTGCTGATACCCCTTGACCTGCTCCCAGTATTTTTTATGTTGCTTCTAGGCCCATTTTTTAATGGCAGACTTAATGTAGAGTCGTGCAAGGTTCAAAACTGGTACCGGACCGATATGTCTTTGCGCTACACCTCCCCCCCCCTCCTTTCCCCTTAGTAGTTATTCGCCTAATCTTGAGTGTTATGAAAAGTACCTTCGATGTTGAGAAAGGTGCCTACCACGAAGCTTCCTTGCTCAAGTTGATATTCCAATTTACTTACAGGAGATTTCTTCCCGACCCTTGTGCAGTGGAACATTCGATAGCACCTCATCTCGGATGTACCTCTCGACGAGCTTCAGTAGTATGAAAGATATCCGACTGATCAGATGGAAGTCCTTGGATGCAGTGTAGCCCTCCTTCCACGTTTCCTAAGGCAATACTTGTCCAGAAAAGCGTATTGTTAGCCAGAAAATAAATGAGACAGACTGAGATTTCCAAGTGGAATTTTCTGAGTCTCCTCCGGTTTTCCATCTACGGCGTCCACCGACGCCATTACCGACCACTCTCCCTACCTCGACTTAAAGAATATCAACGACGCCGCCTACCCTTTTCCGGTGTTTCTAAAACCAGAAACTCGTTTCGTCAAGACACTCACGCGTAAAATTATTAAAACCGTCCTACGATGTTCATTATATTAAAAAGTACGGCAACGGACCGCTCGACCGAAGCTAACCAAGGCTCAACCGAGAAGTAGGAACATCTCGTTCCTTGCGAGAAGCACGTCAGGCTCTCTCAATCCTTGCTCCAGGGCAGTCCACTAAGTTTCGCCTATTGTTCTGTCGCAGTGTTATGGTGGTTAGTGGGTGGCTTTTGGTACCTTCACGCTCAAGACACAATGCCGTCGTTGCTGCAGTTGATCCGTACCGCCCAAATTTGAAGCGCTGCAGGTGCAGGAATTCTGGAATAAAGGGATTTCATCCGCGTTTAACCAGAGATGAGGTGGGAGATTGCTAATACGATGTACTTGATTTCGACTTATTTTCGGCAGCGTGTCCTGTAGACTTTAGCTTTCGGGAACTAAAATGCTGCTTGATCGGTAAAGCTGAGCATAGTAAATCGTATCTCTTTTCCTAACCTATGTGATATGGAAAGAGAGGTCTTTAAATTAGACAGAAGTTACTGAAAAGTAGTAAGTCAAACGTCCATCTACCAAGAGGGCGCATTTATCCGCCTAATTTTGTTAAAATCTCTTTTTCCACCGAATCAACAATCTCCCACCTCATCTCTGATTCCACCCTCGTTGTCCAAAATTCGTTGCGCCTTCACATGTACAACTTTTCTCGGCATTGCGTCCGTGAACCCCAGGTAATCCATCCTCGAGACGACGACCTCCCACGTTCCATTGTCCTCTTCGTGGCTTTCTCCTCTCCGATCCCCGCTCATCGCGGTAAACATAAATAAACAAAAACCCCCCCCCCCCCAAAAAATTATAAAACTTAAAGCCTGCCTCTCAAATATGTCTTTGAGAATTCGAAGTAGTGCATTTTAAAATAATCAATCAGAAGTTAAAGTTAACTGGCCTTTGCCCGAGCCTCAGTTCTCGCGAATGGCCTCTTCCAAGAGGAAAACAACTGTTTACAATTGATGCCAACAAATCCAAAATAAACATATGTAACGAAAATATAAAACCTGCAACATTACATTACAAGTTCAATTTCTTTACTTAAACTCTTAGTTTAAGAGCTTGTATATTGCCTATTAGATTTTTCAACGTTCGCTTATATTTATGTAACAGTGACGGAGCTGGAAGAACTGGCACGTACTGTTTGATCGACATGGTCCTAAATCGAATGGCGAAAGGTACCAAAGAAATCGACATCGCTGCAACCTTGGAGCACATCAGAGATCAACGACCTGGCATGGTTTCTACTAAACAACAGTTTGAATTCGTTCTTATGGCTGTCGCCGAAGAAGTGCATGCAATCCTAAAAGCTTTACCTATTCCACCTTCTGAAAAATCTCCCGCTGCTATAACCAGTGGCACTCCTTCATCTTCTAAGTCCGAACAACAGTAGTAAATACAAAAGAAAACTAATATGAACGTCAGTTCAAGAGAATATCGCTACGAAAAGTACTGCTGACGCTCTTTTTGTTTGGAGTTTGAGAAAACTATTCTTTTTAACTTCTGCAAGTTAATTATTTCCGCGAAATTTTAGAACCCATATTTTCAAGTTTAATAAGCTTACACTTTGAGCGAATATTAATTTATGGGTTATACTTTATTTCTTTTAAAAGTTTTCAATAGGTTTTGCTTCTGATAAAATATTTATTATCAATACATTCAGATTTTAGGTGTCACAAGTACTTCTTCACAGCTCTCTTTTGAGAAGAAGTTGGTGATAAGGATGAGAAGTGTAAGGGAGAAAATATACAAGTCAAATTAATTGCAAGTTGAAGAGAAAAAAATGGCCAAAGTTTTTAACTGTAGTTGTTCTTCTAAAAGTATTCTCCAGAAATCTGAGTGCTTCAAGAAGAAGTTTCGATTGGTAGCAATCAAGCATTTTTTTTACTTTAAATCCTACCTTCTCTGAATTCTAACATTAGAATCCTTAGATTATTTTTTATACTAATCCTTAAATTATTTATTTATAGTAGATTTTTATTTTACAGAGAAATATATATTTATTGAGATATACAAAGTATAGTTAAAAGATTAGTGAAAGTTAAAATCAGTGAGAATACTTGATTTTATTACTGCAAATATTTAGAGAGTTTATTGTAATTTTATTTTAATGTTAAGACACTAAGAAAAACGCCTTTTCTCCAACGTTTTATCTAAAACCTTATCATCGAAGGAATGAATGACTAATTTTCATCACCCCTTTTTATCTTTTACCTTTTATTTCCATAATTCTGTTTTCCTATGTATTTTCTATAGACTGGTCTTATAAGAAGAATGATTCCCAAAACAATACTCTTTCTTCTGTTTTGCCTGACAAACAATAATCGAGCTGCACAATTAATTTTCAACAAAAACATTTACTTTGTCTTCGGAAATAATCAAACAAACCTTTCAAAACAAAAAATTTCTGGTCATCAGCTCGAAAATTAAACGTGGCTATGTAATATTATTATAACTGAGTGTATTACTGTTATATGAGGTCGCTGGTAAATATATTTATATATGTTGTAAGAATAAAACTACGTCAGTACATAAATGTGTATATAATGTATTTATAAAAAAAGGATAAAAAACAAAACGAAAGAGAAGCATAACTTACAACACGAATTGAAGAGCTCTAATTCAGAAGCAATTACAGTTTTGTTCTAAAAACAACTTCATATCTATCGATCGTAGGTAATTAGGAAAATTAGGGATTTGGCTAAAAACTGGGGAACTATCTAAATGCCGGTGTGTAGGAAAATCTTTCATTCAGGTGTTACTTTTTCTCTGAATTACTACAGCGTTTTAGGTATTTAGAAAAATTTCAAATATAAGCATAGAATTAGTCGTTTTTTGTTTTGTTTTATAATTATTGTATAGTTTAAA
>JAUMHM010000005.1:47220837-47241449 GCA_032362435.1 Melikaiella ostensackeni
ATTGAATTTTTAGTTTTTGAGTTACGAAATGATTAAGCTGACCAATCAGGAGAGCCACATAGAAAGTCTTACGTGCGTGAGAGGGAGCCAACGCTGTGTTAGTGACCGCTGCCTCTCCACACGGTATCCCCACTCTGAGAGCCCGCTGTGCGTTCGACACGGAGCAGTGCTATGCGGCGCTCGTGATTGGTCCAGCTCAATAATTTCATAACTCAAAAACTAAAACTTCAATACATTTTTGCTAGAGGAAGTTTCGGTTTATTTTTTTTTTTTCATACAGCCATATATGTCCAGACACTTAATTTTGGCACACCCTTTATATATTTATACATATATATATATATTTGGTCCATACTCAAAACTTCCACATCGACTTGAGAGATAGGAGCATCAGTGGCAGCAAATTTAACGACAGGTCGATGCTCACAGTTTTGAATAGCATGACTGATAGAACCAGAATATGAGTAAGGGCCAGTTGTATGCCCGTCTAAGTCTTGCAGTAAGTACCGTAATGGTAGCTCGTTTGCATGAAGCGAACAGATGCAGCATTGCACTAGTCTCTTCAAGTAAATTTCAATAACTGCTTTTTCTAAAGAATTCATCATACTTTCGCAAATATCTTTAGCACAGCCTGATGCAGGAGTAGTGTGCCCTAGATAGTCGTTTTCTGGCTGTAACAGCTACAATAGCTATGCGTTCCAAAGAATTCCTCTCCTGACTACATCTGGGTGTTTATGGTTCAGATATTGCATTCATAGGTTAGAATTCATTTTCAATATCAGCAGCATGTTCCTTATGCAAGCTGTCACTTTCATGATACAAAGCCAATTTAGCTTCAGCTTTTCGGGAGTCACCTTCCCCCTTTTTTTCGCGATCACTTCTTTGGTCTTGAATGAAACTTCGCTCTATGACAGGAATTTTGGATTGCGAAGAACAAGTACAGAATAAGAAATCCAAAGATTCACAGCATTAAGAGAGTTTTTGAGCATTGTCTTTTAGCTCCTGAACTTGAGCCTAGAAATTTTCTTCTTCTCCCGGTTTTTCGAAGACTTCATAAGAGATCTATACTTTATTTAATAAAGTTTTATTTGCTTTACTACAGCATAAACTACAACAGATAAAATAGAAGCACTACTTTATAGATTTAAAAGGTCTGTTGCGACAAGTTGAAAAATTTCAGAAATTTCAGGGTGGTAGCCAGCTTTTCGACCATTTTACTCTCTGAGTACATTAAACGTGAAAAAATAGTATCATAGTTGAGTAAAGCCATTTTGCGACGCAACTTACCTCAATCCAATGAAATGGATTTATTATCTATAAGTGAAGTATAATAATATAAGTACAGACCGTGATTTGATAAAAAAACGCAGCTTTTCTTACATAGGTTATAGCTCGAGGCTGTCTGATCTGAACGAAGAGAGAATCGAACAGTTTACAAGCGTATACCGAAAACAGCTGAACGTCGGAACAGACCAATGAATATAGAAGGAATTCAAATTGCCAAACTTTACAAAATCAGTGTAGGTTTTCTTGATTTATAAGATTTGTGAATCATAAATAAATAGTAATGAATGCAGAAAAAGATACAATCATCCTTGAATCAGAATTATTGGAAATACAAGAATATTTTATCAGATTTAAATAAAAAGAGTTTTATTCCTTAAATTATTCCGATTGACCTTTAAGGGCTGATATAACACTAAAATACATTTTGTTAGGATTTTCTCCAGTAGATAGTATTAAAAACACATGTCAATGTCAAAAACTGCGAAAAAAATTTCTTTCTTATTTTTCACAATTGTTTAAATTTCTCTAGAAAATGGTTGATCTTACGAAACAAATTAATTAAATAAATAATATGTATTTTGCCTTATTCTATTACCAACAAATTCTAAAGAATTATCAAATTGAAAATCGGAATGAAAAGTGAGAAGAATCGGTCTTTTGACTACTTTTTGACCTTTGTGACCTATTGTATGTATCAATATTCGTTTGTCAAATCTCACCAGGTGATGAACCTATCAAACTACTGTCAAGAATCCACTTCGGTTTTTCATCGTTAAGTGTGGCCATCAAACCTTTGAAACAGATAGCAAAGAAGACTGCCAGGCCGCTGAAGAAGCATAAGTAAAAAAGCCCGGTCACACCTAAGAACATAAAAGTTTATAATTATATTGCGGTCATTCATTGAACAGGCACACAAAATAAAAAAGTGGCATGATATTTTTTGTCAATTTTCAAAAAACAACATAGGATGCGAACCAGACGCTCCAGAAACTTCCAGCAGGGCTCAAATTGGAGGTTGAACCTTTAACTTTAGGACCATTATACTGAAAAAATTATTTCCGTTGCTTATCTTAACCGGAAACAGGTATTTTCTGTGCGGGCGATTGCTCACCACAACCGCCCGCGTGGTAAAAAGTGGTGAGCGAGCGCGCACGCAAAGAAAACCTTCTCCACTTAGAAGAGGCGACATAAATAACTTTTCCAATGTAAAGAAAAAGGTTCAACCTTTAATTAGACTCCTGTTATACATTTCTAGAACTTCTGGTTCGCATCCTATGTTGTTTTAAAAAAATTACCAAAAAGACTCATTTTCTCAAAAACCTGACCTGATAGAGTGAATTTGACACCAGATTCGGATTTAGCAACCACAAAAACATATAGGTATGGTGGTCTGGTTTAGCAGCCATGTCAATGTTATATTCTGTGTGCCTGTGTTATTTACAAAGTGGTGATGTGTTTAAAAAATTGAGCCACAAATGTTTATATTTCAAACAATGAACATAATTATGTATTTCATAAAGTAAAGTACGCGGGAAATGCGCAAATCATAACAACGGAAAAAAACTTGGAATTAATAAATAAGATCTTCAACGTTCTCGATTTTCAAGGGTAGGATTCCAAATTTTCCGGAGTATGGAATTTTATAGGCCAGCAGAATTTATGTGTAAACTAAATCACAAAAATTTTTACGCTTCCCGGAGGGTATTTGTTGTTAAAAAGAAGAAAAAGTCCAGTGACCGTAATCGATATTATTGATAAATATAAATATTAATATAAAATAGCAATACAAATAGGTATTATACGTAACAAGTTTTAAATTATAAAATTTCATATTTATTCCTCTTTAGACTTGCTGAAAATATTTCTCTCATTTGCCGCTCAAAGTTAAATAATGTGGCCCTGGACGCGAGCCAGAAGATTGACTAATATAGCATCATCTCCAAAAAAACCCATCTCGCGTCATGTTCAGGATTCCAAATTTGATTTTATAATCGACCTATTTTCGAAAAATTTCAAGAAACACAATTGTAAATAATATTTTTGATAGTGAATGGAAAACTGAGTGATTGGTTTGATATTAAGCAGAGCGTTAGGCAAGGCTGCGTTATGACCTCCTTGATGTTCAATATATACATGGACAAATGACTGAGAATGGCTCTGTTAGACGAAGAAGGTGTTGATCTCGGGACAGTAAAAGTACGAGGACTGGCGTTTGCAGATGATAAGATTGTTGCAGCGGAATCAGCCGACGATTTGAGAATGATGATTTGAGAGAATGATGAGCAGACTGGACACCAGCATGAAGAGTATGAAAGTTAAGGTTAACGCAAATGAAACAAAAATCATCGTTATTGAAAGAAGGGGTGAGCAAAAACAGTATGCAACATTGCCTTAAACGAAGAGAGGATGGAACAAGTTGATAAGTTCGTGTATCTTGAAAGTTTATTTACTGCTGACGGAAAGATTGATGCAGATATATCCGGACGTATAAACGAGAGTAGAAAGATCATTGGCAGTGTACAAGCTGTTACTGGAAGTAAAAATATAACAGATGAAGCTTAAATTGCAATATATAACCCTATGCTTGCACCCACAGTGTTGTGCGGTAGCGAGACCTGGATGTGTCAAGAAAATTATAGGAACAAAGTGAATGCGGTTGGCGTGGAGTTTCTGCGAAATATGTGTGGTAAAACGCTAATGGACAAAATCAGCAATGAGTGGGTTCTCAAAGAATATGGTGTAGAAGAAACCTTGTTTGACAAAAGTGAAAGAAATCCCCTGAGATGGTTTGGTCATGTTGAGAGAATGAGTGAAGAACGTTTAACGAATCAAGTATATGCAAGTGCTTTTTTGAAAAGCGCGCTGGGAGAGTGTTGCGAGCTCTGAAAAATTACTTTTCTGCGACTAGTAACTGATACTTATTTTCTAGATGTCGAGCTGGAAAAGCGGTTCGATATGTGATCAACCACTTTTCTGTAAATATTCACTGACGCTTTTTTTTCTTAAGGGGCGAGCTGGAAGAATGGTTCGAGATGTGAACAATCACTCTTCTGTGACCAATCCCTAGCACGTGTTACTTCAAGGGGCAAGCTAGAGAGGTGGTTCGAGCTGTGACTGATTACTTTTCTGTGACCAGTGAATGACACGTATTTTTTGAAAGGGCGAGCTAAGACATTAGTTCGAGATGTGATCAATTACTCTTCTGTGACCAGTCGCTAGCACGTGTTTTTTTAAGGGCTAGCTGGAAGAAATGGTGAGAGCTGTGAACAATCACTTTTCTGTGGCCAATCACTGACACGTATTTTTTCAAAGGGCGAGCTGAAAAAGTGGTTCGAGTTGTGAATAATCACTTCTCTCAGACCAGTTACTGACACCTATATTTCTGAAGGGCAAGCTGGAAAAATGGTTCGAATTGTGACCAATCACTCTTCTGTGACCAGTCGCTAGCACGTGTTTTTCTAAAGGGCGAGCTGAAAACTTGGTTCGAGATGTGACCAATGGCTTTTCTGTGACCAGTCGCTGACACGTATTTTTTGAAAGAGCGAGCTGGCAAAGCGGTTCGAGATGTGACCAATCACTGTTTCCTGACCAGTCACTGACACGCATTTTGTTGAAGGGCGAGCTGGAAAAGTGATTCAAGATGTGACCAATCACCCTTCTACGATTATTCGCCAGCACGTGCCTTTTTAAGGGCGTGTTGGAGAAGTGGTTAGAGATGTGACCAATCACTTTTCTGTGATTATTCGCCAGCACGTGTTTTTTTAGGGTTAGTTGGAAGAATGGTTCGGTATGTCAGCAGTTACTCTTCTTCGACCAGTCGCTAGCACGTGTTTTTTAGAGGGCAAGCTGGAAAAGTGATTCGATCTGTGACCAGCCCCTTTTCTGTGACCTCATTAGCACGTGCTTTTTTGAAGAGCGAGCTGGAAGAGTAGTGCAAGCTCTAAAAAAATCACTTTTCTGCGACTAGTAACTGATACTTATTTTTTAGATGGCGAGCTGAAAAAGCGGTTCGATATGTGATCAACCACTTTCCTGTAAATAGTCACTGACGCGTATTTTTTTTTAAGGGGTGACCTGAAAGATGGTTCGAGCTGTGACCAATTACTTTCCTGTGACCAGTCGCTAGCACGTGCTTTACCAAAGGGCGATCTGGAAAAGTGTTTCGAGATGTCCCCAATCACTTTCCTGTGACCAGTGAGTGACACGTATTTTTTTAAAGAGCGAGCTGAGAAAGTAGTTGGCGATGTGACGAATCACTCTTCTGTGACCAGTCGCTAGCACGTGTTTTCTTAAGGGATACCTGGAAAAAATGATTCGACATGTGACCAATCACTCTTCGGTGATCAGTCGCTGGCACGTGTTTTTTTGAAGGGCGATTTGGAAAAGTGGTAAGAGCTGTGAAGAATCACTTTTCTGTGACAAATCACTGACATGTATTTTCTGAAAGAGCGAGCTGGAAAACTGGGTAGAGATGTGACCAATCACTTTTCTATGACCAATCACTGACACGTATTTTTTTAAAGAGCGACCTGGAAAAGTGGATCGCCATGTTGACCAATTACACTTCTGTGAACAGTGCTAGGACGTATTTTTTTAAGGGCGAGCTGGAAAAGTTGTTCCAGTTGTGACCAATTTCTGTTCTTTGACCAGTCACTAGCACGTGTTTTTTTAAAGGGCGAGCTGAAAAAGTGGTTCATGATGTGACCAATCACTTTTCTGCGAACAGTCACTGATACGTATTATTTAAACGGCGAGCTAGGAAGGTGGTTCGAGATGTTACCAATCACTCTTCTGTGAACAGTCGCTAGCACGTATTTTTTGAGGGCTAGCTGGGAAAATGGTTCGAGATGTAACTAATCACACTTCTGTAACCAGTTGCTAGCACGTGTTTCTCTAAAGGGCGAGCTGGAAAAGTGGTTCGAGATGTGACCAATCACTTTTCTGTGACCAGTCACTGACACGTGTTTTTTCGAAGGGCGAGCTGGAAAAGTGGTTCAAGGTGTGACCAATCACTCTTCTGTGAGCAGTCGCTAGCACGTGTTTTTTTAAGGTGTGTGGAATGTGTGGAAATATGAAAATGTAAGAACGTTTGAATGTATTTATTCGTAATCAGTTTGTGTATGTGACTGTGTGTGAGTACTAGTCCGACCATCTTCGATGAGAAGTCAGTGTGCAAATTAACGAGCACCGCGTAGGTTATGATAGGCTCATGAACCTCAGTTCAAAACTTTTATTTAAAAAAATCTCGCATGTGTGAAACTGTTTTGTGAACTTTTAAAAGCAGCTCGTTAGAAAGATAACAATAAAGTAATCCTTTATATATCTCACTGTCAAAATTTCATTATTTTTTTACAACCTTTTCCCTCTCGATTCCGTGCATGCTTAATTATTGAATACATGATTTTTATAGACAGTTAATAACTGAATTTACTAACATCTTTGGTCCTTAGAGCCGGATACGAGAGTGAAAAGAAAAATTAACTCAAAAAGTAGAAAAATTGGCTTTCAAAAACGCGTTAGAAAAGTTCGCGAGGGTAGACTGTCGAGAAAACCAGTATGGCGTCGACAGTCGTTACATTTGAAATTCAAGTGCGGTGTTCGTTAAATTGACTTGGACCTGGATTATTGGTGTGGAAAATTGTCTCATTATGAATAATAAACACGTAAGGTTGCTTTACTCATTCGCTCTTCAGAAGCGATTCAATTATCAGAATCTGATCTCTCGGAAAAGGGTAAGAATAATGAAGGGCAGTCATTTGAAGGTCACAATGCCTCTACCAACTCTAAATGTTTAATGTGCAAGGAGAGTCATCATTTATTTAAATGTAAGCAATTTAGAGAATTATGGATTGAATAACGTAAAGAAGTTGCTTTGCGACACCACTGTTGTTCGAACTGCCTGGCGCCAGGTCATAAACCATTTAATTGTTCCAGCAAGTATACATGTGGTAAGTTCCATCGTAAGCTTAACACGTTGCTACATTTTGAATATGATTCTAATCCAAATTTTACTTCCACAACGCCGGCGTTGACAGCACCTGAGACGCTCGCGATCAGTTCTCGAGTGGCTGGAACTAGCAATTCGGGAGTAATAATAAATGAGGTATCGGATACCCCTTCCTCACTATCGATAAAGGGAGACCATCATTCGAATACGACAGGCTCTATTAGCAATGACGTCACCGTTTGTTTTTCAAATAATAAGCGCGATCTCTCACGTCCTACTATACTTTACTAGCAACCGCCATAATTAATGTACGAGTTGATAATGGCCAAGTTCGTAAATTTAGAGTTCTACTAGATCAGGGTTCGGAGTTTTGTTTTGTACCTGAAAGATGAATTAAAATTTTGAATCCAAAGTATCAAAGGGTTGATGCTCTAGTTTAAGGTGTAGAAAGTGAGACCGGGGGGAGGAGTTGAGAAATAATTGAAGGAGCTTTCGTTATCAGATCCTGATCCATTAGGCTCAGAAAGTATAGATAATATTTTAGGAGCAGAAATCTTTGGATTCTGCTTCTTGCCAGGACTTATACAAGATGCGTGAGGCTCTCTGACAGCACAAGATACTGCTTTCGGATGGATCCTATCTGGGCCAGTCCATAAGCCGACTACCAGCTGGACAGTACCTATCACAGCTCATCGAAGTATAACTGAGGAAGTCCTTCATGACGACTCGCTCACATTCTAGGAGATGGAGGAACCTACATCCAGATCACTTTTAACCTCTGATGGGATGAATTGTGAGCAGCATTTCTTATCGACTCATCAACGTTTACCATCGGGAAGGTATATGGTACGTTTGCCCTTTAGAAACAGTCCTCCAATAGATATTGATAATTCTTTGAAAAGAGCAAAATTAGTCTTAAAAAGGGTACATGCCCGTTTGCTCAAGGATTTCTCTTTGTACTCTGAATATGATGAATTTCTAACTGAATATGAACAGTTAGGACACATGGAACGCATTCAGGAGTTCTCTGATATTGATGCTCTTCAAACAATTTATTTACCTCATCACCCTGTTATTAAGGATAGTAGTCCTACTTTTCGTGTAAGAGTGGTATTTAATGCTTCGAGTCTAACATCTCATAATACGTCTGTAAATTCGAATCTTCATGTAAGGCTCAGAATTATTACGGATTTAGTCTCCATCATATTACGCTAGCGTTTTCATCGCTTTGTTCTTGTAGCAGATGTAGAGAAAATGTTCAGACAGATTTTGATCGACCCTCGTGATAGAAAATATCAACGCATAGTTTGGTATACTACTAAACAAAAGCTTGGAGCTTGGGATTTAAATACGGTCACATACGGCACAGCTTGTGCTCCTTACATCGCTAATCGAGTCATCAAACAGTTAGCAATTGATGAGGGTTCTGATTTTCCTGCAGCCCAATTAGTTCTTGAAAATAATGTTTATGTAGACGATGTACTTTTTGGCGCTGATGACCTAGCTTTACTCACTAAGCATCCGTCTACCTGGCGTACCTTTGAATCCAATCGAGTAGCTCACATTCATGAGCTCATTCCAAATGCTAAGTGGAGACAGGTTCTCACCAAGGACAATCCCGCTGATTGTGCGTCCAAGGGTCTCTTCCCAGGAGAGTTAAAGGATCATCGCTTATGGTGGCATGGCCCACTCTGGCTAGGCGAACATTCTGCAAGTTGGCCAGAATCACGGCCAGATTCATCTCCGGATGTTGACCTTGAGTGGAGTGAAATATCTTCTCACCATTCAATGAAGCAAACTAAGCGACCCTTTGATTTGGCTGATAGGTTATCGTCTTGGCCAAAATTGTTGAGAGAGACGGCTTACTGTACTCGATTTGTCAAGGCTTTCCTAATCAGGGTTGGTAGGTTAACAAAGTCTATCTTCCAGCGTGAAACTTTTGCTCTTACGCCAGATGAGATTCATCAAGCTTCCGTATACTGGGTCCGGCGAATTCAGAAAGAAGACATCGAACCTGAGTTGCTCGCTCTTGAACGCAACGATAAAATAAAGTTAAGCTCATCGCTTAAGACCTTACATGCGTTTCTAGATGCCTCTGGTGTAATTCGTTTAGGAGGACGTTCACATAATGCCTCAATTAATTACAATGAGAAGCATCCTATTATCTTACCACGCCATCGAATAAGTGAGCTTATTGCTCTACACGCTCACTCTAGGTCACTTTATGGTGGTACACAACTTGCCTTATGTACGCTATGCCAAAGATTTTGTGTTTTGGAAGCACATTCGCTCGTTAAAAAATTGATTAACGCCTGCATTCCATGCGTGCTTCAGCGAGCTACTGTTTCACAACAACTTATGGGTAGCCTTCCGAACTTTCGGACTACTCCAAGTCCCCCCTTTACGCATACTGGGGTCAACTACGCAGGTGCTTTCAACGTACGCGTATCTCCAGGCAGAGGGCAAGAAAACTACAAGGGTTACGTCACCTTATCCGTTTGCTGCGTAACTAGAGTCATATATTTGGAGCTTGTGTCAAATTATAATACTGATGCCTTTTTAGCCACTTACCATCGCTTAACATATCGTCGTGGTTTACCGACTCACGTTTACAGCGACAACGATACCACATTTCAAAGAGCCGAAAAGGAACTACGTAAGTGCCTCATAAACTTACGTAATGATACGGATTTGCAGAATCAGCTTGCCACACAAGGAACTGCTTGGCACTTCACTCCGCCTACTGCACCTCATTTCGGGGGTCTGCGGGAGGCTGGGGTCAAAAGTTTCAAGCATCACTTTCGCCGAATAATAGGGTCTAGAAATCTCACTTTCGAAGAGTTTTATACCACTCTTACGAGAATTGAGGCAGCTCTTAATTCACGTACAATAGGGCCGTTATCCGATGATAGTGAGGATTTCACGTACTTAACACCAGGGCATTTCTTGATTGGGGCACCACTATCGAGTCCCCCTGAACAATCAGTTGAATTTATACCGAAAAATCGACTATCTTGTTGGCAGGTCGTTCAACATATAGCGGCGATTTCTTGGCGATGCTGGGCTGTCGAATACATGCACTCTTTACAGCGCCGATACAAGTGGATACGTAAACAATCTAACCTTGAAATCGGTGACTTAGTATTGATTCGCAATGATGGTCTCCTCAACAAAATGGTCGCTCGGTCGCATAATCAAATGCCATTCAGGTAAAGATGGCTTAGTTCGCTCAGTTCGCATTAAAGGGGCCACTTCGGAATTCGTCCGACCGTTTGTGAAGCTTTGCTTGTTGCCTCTTTCATCTGAAGCCTCTATTGAATTGTGTGATTTGAATAAAACTGAAAAAATACTCGAATAGCATAGTGTTTGTCTTGTCAAGGTGTTAGCTTATAACTTAGAGTTCATTCTTAACCATACCAATTTACCAATTCATTTAGTACTAAGAGAGTTTTATATTGTTACTCGCATTCAAAATTCTTTTTCATGGCGGGCGGTGAGATTGAATTACAGCAGAGACATGAAAATTTAAGAACGTTTGAATGTAGTTATTCACAATCAGTTTGTATATGTGACTGTGTGTAAGTACTAGTCCGACCATCTTCGATGAGAAGTCGGTGTTCAAATTAACGATCACCGCGTAGGTCATGATAGGCTCATGAACCTCAGTTCAAAACTTTCATCAACAAAAATCTCGCATGTGTGAAACTGTTTTGTGAACTATTAAAAGAAACTCGTTAAAAGGATAACAATAAAGTAATCCTTTATATGTCTTACTGCCAAAATTTCATTATTTTCTTTACAATTTTTTCCCTCTCGAATCCGTGCATGCTAAGTTATTGAATACATGATTTTTATAGACAGTTAATAACTAAATTTATTAACATAAGGGCCAGCTTGAAAAATGGTAGGAGGTGTGACCAATCACTCTTCTGTGACCAGTCGCTAGCACGTGTTTTTTTAAAGGGTGAGCTGGAAAAGTGGTTCGAGCTGTGACCAATCACTTTTCTGTGATCAGTCACTGACACGTATTTTTTTAAAGGGCAAGCTGGAAAAGTGGTTCGAGTTGTGACCAATCACTCTTCTGTGACCAATGCTTGCACGTATTTTTTCGAGGGTGAGCTGGACAAGTGGCTCGGTATGTGACCAACCGCCTTTCTGTGACCAGTTGGTGAAACGTATTTTTTAAGGACTCAAAATTCTAGGGGCTGGATAAAAGATTTTTGGACGAAACTCGCTACATATGTCTTTTTTGGAGAGACCTAAAACTGAAATACAATATTGAATAGTTCGCAAGTTATCTAGCGTGGGAAGTGATGGGCAATTCTTAGTGTGTTTTAAGTGTTTTGGAAAAAACATGAAATGTCAGTAGTTTTATCAAGTTTTGATCTAAAAGGCAACATTTGCGGGTATTTTCAATATTATGTTCGTAAGCAGCGCGTCAAAATAAAAGCCTATAGGGATTTTCATATAAGTTAGATGTAGGCGCTTTTCGGTAGTGCACCCCATAAAAATCTGGTCATTTATTGCATTTTTCCAAATATTGACCGCAAACTTTGATTCGAATTTTGATATTTAATTTGTTCATTTGTTCCTGCCAACTATTAAGTTGGCAGGAGTGGTATCACATGAAAATTTTGTTAACCTAATCTTACTTCTTCAAACATAAAAGTTTTGAATATTCGGCTAGCTCGAAACTTTCGTGTGCCTCGAAACTTCTTGAGTACTCAAAACTTTCGAGAACTCGTAGCCTTTCGTATTCTGGAAGCTTTTAAGTATTCGAAAGATCCGATCTGGCTCAAATTCGACTCGATAGCAGAATCTACTTTCTTAAAACAGCTATTTCCTTACAACAACAATTGTTTCGGGTTTTCACTGAATACTACAGGTAAAACTAGTTATCTCAAAAGCACAATTGGGTGAATCTAGTTTTAACTAATATTTTCAGTTAAAACAAGAAATAAGATGGAATTGAAAAAATCTTCGGGTTTTTACAAAAGGACTTGGTTACTTCGCGTTTTAACTAGTTAAAACTAGTTTTAACTGAATTCGGGTTAAAACGGTAACACATATATGTGTATATATATGAAAGCTCTGCTACCATGGTCGCCCATCTCACGGTCGTGAGGCGTGACCATGGGTGTAATTTATCGCGGTTCTACTGGGAGCCAGTGTCATTTTTCTTGATGAAAGTCACTCCCAGGGGAAACTGCGATGGTTGCTTGACCATATATATATATATATATATATATATCAACATTATTACTCTGAAAATCATACAATCGATAATTGCGTGCGCCGATACAAAAATACACTCACACCCCGTTAGTGTGCTGCCCTCGGGCCTGGTCGGCACAGTAACGGAGGCTATCAAAATCTTGTTTCAATCGGATTGAGAGCGACGAATCAGTAAACACTCAGGACCGCATATATATTCTCTGAACCTGTCGCGTACAAAAGTATATGAGCAGAGACTCGCGATGTAAATAACTGCTAACATGTCGCTGATTGACCGAGCGAAGACCTGGAGTATAGACTGTTAAAGGACGCTCAGGGGGGAGACAGAAGCATTCAAACGCGAACGACCGAGAAGCCGGCACACAAATGGGGGGCATACTAACGGGGTATGAGTGTAAGTGAGGATAGCGTGGGTCCGATGCAGGTAGATGCCAGCTAGCATCCACATTCATCAAGCGGGACCGATTCACTTCTTCCAAGATTCCACTTCTTCCGAGGCGAGACTTGCTTGCTTTATCCTCCATTCAATCGATTCTGTCATTGGAGACAGATTCGCGAATTGGCGTCACATATTTCCCTTGAAGGAAAGTTCATCTTCTAGGATTCTCCTTCTTCGTTTTGAGAAATTATCCCGATACATTTTCGAAATTGAATACTGAGCGTGAGTTTGTGCGAGATTCAAAATTAATATTGTAAATGTATGTGATCTTTGTAACGACTTTGCACTCCTTTTGATTATGGAGACCTAGTTGTGCAGGGTTGCACATTGAGTGTTTGAGTAAAGGAAAAGTAAAATTGTATTTTAGTAATTTTCAAATTAAATGAGCACATCCTTTGATATCTGCAAATGAAAGTCACAAGAGAACTCGTAATGACTTTGCACTTTATTTCAATATAAAGACATCTTTGTACGAAGGAAGCTTGGCTATTGAATCTTTTGAATAGAAGGAGTATCCACCCATTGCATTTCCTATGCCAAATTCAAATGTAGATTTAAAATGAATTTTTATCGTAATGAATTTGAACATCATTTTATTATGGAGACCTTGTTGTACGAGTAAGTTCAGTTAGAGATATCTTTTCATAAACGTAAAATAATGAAAGTACCATGAGAGGGTCTTTGTAAGCATCAAAAGCATTTGATAACCAATACGCAATTAACTCTACCTTGGGTGAATCCACACTCCACAGCTTATCTATTTAAAATCATTAATTATTTTGATAAATGTATCTAAATCATAGGAATTTATGTTACTTAGAATCATTGGCTGTTTCTGATTATGATTAATAATTATAAAATTGTTAGGGCTAGTTTTAACGTCTCACCAATATTGGATCCAATTTGTATAGTTGGATACAATATACTGAACAGGACAAAGTGAATGCAAGTTTAACAATATTTTGAATGACAACCAATATTATTGAAATAAGTTTGAAATGCAACATCACTTTCACTAAAATTAAATTAATTTTTAGTGAAATCAAGGTCATTCATCCAAAACAAGCCAAATATTATAAATATTGAACTTTAATAATTATCAGTAGCATATTATTCGACCCCCGGCAAAGTCAGAAATGTCACAATTTTTTTTCAATTGCCACAGACGGAAATTCGAGGTAACACCGTGACATGATTATTATCATAGTCACAGGTGACTAGTTTCTTTTGGCACCAAGCTATCAAATATTACGTCCCTGTCTGTTTAAAGGATGTCGCATAGACTAGGATGGCATAATCATGTAATAGGAAAAAGTATCATGGTATGGTAAAAGTATCCTGTAATAGTGTTGGTCAGATCGACTGCTTATATTCCTTTTGTGATTTAGAGGTTATCCGCCAAACTGAAACATAAGTCTATAGAGTGGGTCTAGAAAGCTGGTCTATGAAGTTGATCTATTAAGTTGGCAGGAGTGGTTGCAGCTACTCCTGCCAACATTATAATCTGAAAAATTACGAGATCCTGCCATGATTATAATTTAAATTCTTGGAAATAATTATCATATTACTGGATACTCATTGCTAATAGCCAACGGTCTTACTACGCATTGGCGCTTCCACCACGCTACGAAACATTTCTATCACTTTTGCAACTAGTAATGCTCCAGGTGAAAATGTTCGCGTGGAATTACAAGTAGAAATCAATGTGGACATTCGAATAGTATTTTGAAAAAGTCCTGTACAGGGAATCTTGACATGTCCTGTGCAGGAAAATTTTCGAAGGAGACTGTAGATCATTCTGCAAAGGAACCTGTCTGCAAGGGAACATTTGAAGGTTCCTGTACAGCTTCTTTCATGGAGTGAATGGAGACGCGGGTTCCTATACAGAAACCTGCATAGGATCCTGTACATGAAGCTGAATAAGATCTAATTTACTAGAGTCTTCTAGCGGCTTCGCTCTCTTGAAAGTAAGTAAGATCTTCAAGGGAATAAAAAAAGGAACGTAATAGCTGTAAATGACGAAAGATTTTGTGATCGCTCGCCGTACAGGATCCTATACTTATTCCTGTACAGAAAGTCGTGCCTCCGTAGAAACCTGTACAGGAACCCGAGCCTCAATTTACTTTGTGAAGGAACCTGTACAGGTCCCTTCCAAAAGTTCATGTATAGGAAGCCACGCCTCCAGTTAATCCGTGAATGGAGCTGTGCAAGAAACTTCAAAACGACATGTTCCTATCTACATTTCATCTACAGATTCTGTTTCCTCTGCATCCACCGTGCCCCACTGCTCACCCATCCCCTATTCCTTTCCCCTGATCCCTCTTATCATCCTCCATTTGCTTCTCGGCTCACCCCTTTGCCTACCTTCACTCTTCCTCTGAGCACTCCTTTCACCTCCCACATCCTCCCCGATCCCTGCCCCTGCTCCACATCCTACCTGTTACCTCTTTCCATTCCTTAATACATTTCATCCTCTTTCCATCTCTACCTCCTCGCACGCCCTTCTCTTCCTCCTCCTTCTCCGTGACCCTCCCGCTCACTCATAACAATCCATAGCTAAATATTATTTACAGCACCTACTTCGAAAGTTAGAATTTCCGTGCCTCTGAATGATGCGCAAAGAAAGGCATTGTGAACAATAGTGTAAGAATAATATTGGCGCATGCGCACTTCGAAATATAATAATTTTGCACACCATCGGGTGAAGTTGAGCATGTGCTCTGTAGAGATAAGAAGCTCTGCCCACCCGTAGAGTTTGGCGGTAATGTTATAGGGCTCTTTTCACTCTTATGAAGCAGCCTTTAGCTTGCAGCTTTCTCGGAGGGTTTTTCCAAAAAAAAAGCGTGTGACATATGTGCGCACACGTAATTTCTAGCTCATGTGATTCCATCATTCGCCTTCAACTCTTCGTACAGGTCTACGACGTACACCCTGGCCTTCGTCTTGGGCTTTCGGCTTGGTACTTTCAACCTGCAGCTCATGGTGATAGCTTAAACTTGTAAGCAATCCTGTTAAGAAGGCGTGTATTAAAAAGTTTCGGAAAATTTCCTGCATCCAATGCTGTAACATGATAAATATTGAACTCTTTGGATTCCGTTTTTATCTTCGCATATTGAATTTCCATATCAGTAAAAGTTATTTCTCAAATTGAATCCCATTCTATACCCAGCACTGAAAATATTTTTTTGAATACATTTGGATACCGTAAGGCAACCATAAAGTGGAACAATTTTGAGCCTTTTCAACTGAGCACATTTCGCTATCCTTATTTCATTTTTTTTCAAAAAATAATGATGTAGAATGCTTCTAAGAACAACGCATTGGTCACTTTGCGTTGTTGCCTCTTACGAATCCTTAACAGCATGAACGTTCCAGCCACGTTCCGAAAAGTGTGAAATGTCCGCCCCTTTGGAATCTTCCATTGCAACGTTTGAGGAACGTCCCACTGGGATATGATCGAGACTTACCGTTGTTTTTAGTACTATTTTATTATTATATCATCAAGCCAAATCTCTTTCGGTTTAAGCATATCTCGTTCGGTTCTAGTCTCATTATACTGAAGCCGATCAAGGAATTCATCTAACAAGGGTAAGCAAGAGATGTGAAGGAGTAGGGATAGATTTTAGATTAATCTAGAAGTCTTGTACTGCTTTCTTAAACCACACACGCGTCCCACAACACTGTTCTGACAAAGGCATCGAACATCACGTTTCACACATAAATATTCAAACTGACGAATAAAGCAATATGAAGGACCATACTCTTCACCCCAACAACATGCACTAAGCAAAGCTCTCTACGATGGCCCATGAGTATACCAAATCTTTTGTTTCAGGCGTCACTCTTTTTTCTTATCAACACTTCAGTCCCATTTACACATTCCAACCGTTCTTTCTTCGGTCGACCACTGGGTAGATCGAAGAAAGTTTACTGCTATCCTTTTTTTAGTACGTCTAGCTCTCGCTACCATACACAACAGTGGGTGCAAGTACAAAATTGTATATTCCAATTTTAGCTTTATTTGTTACATTTTTACTTCTGTTAATGGCTGCTGGATTGTTGATAATATTTCTAACCTCGTTTACGCGTCTGGATATCTCTGTATCTATCTTTCCGTCAGCTGTGAAAAAACTTCCAAGATACACAAAATCATCAACTTGTTCTATTCTCTCTTCCGTTAAGGAATGCTGCGTACTGTTTTATTACCCCTTCTTTTAAACACAATATTTTTTGTTTTATTCACTTCAATCTTAAAACCCATACAATTTGTATTATTGTATTTGTGTTTCTATTATTTTATCATATATTATCATAAAATATATAGGCTCTTAACTAGACGTGTGCAAAATAATTCGATCCGATTTTACAGTGCTTTTGACGTGAACCGAATGTCGGATTTTTCGACGATTGACGCTCGGCCGATCGATTTAAAAAAAGCCGATCTCTTTTAGCGCGCATCGAATATTTTTATCTCGACGCTCGACGTACGGCCGATCAAATAAAAAGAATCCGATCCCATTTTGCGCAAGTCGAATGTCGGCTTTCCGATATTCGACGCGATCGGATTTTTTTGAATCGATCGGGTGTCTGTTGAATATCAAATATTCGACATTTTCCAAACACCCGATCTAATCGAATTTTTTCAAATTTGATCGGGTGCTCGTCAATTGTCGAAAAGTCCGACATTCAGTTTTCCTACACCAGACTGAATTTTTCAATCCGATCCGACTAAAATCGAACTCTTTCAAATCAACCAAAGGCATTTTATACCGATAAATGCAGCTCACGAATTTTGCCATTATATGTATAATTAAATATGAACTAATATTGAAACAAATTTTAAATATTTCTTTAAGGTGTCTTTCAAGTTTGAATAAATGTTTAGAATTGCTAATATTCTTATATCATGGTACTGATGAAGTTATTTTTACAAGTGACTAACAATAAGACTTTTTTATTTAAAATTTAAAATTTGGGACAGGTGTGCGACAAAAAATTTCGCCTGCTTCCTCATTTATAATTTCAAAACGAATTAGACCAACATTTTTAAACTTTATTGAATTCTGCTTTGATTTAAGCACTTTACTGAGATATTTTCAGAAAAAAATTATTGATCAAAGCAAAAGTAGAAGATGACTGGGACTTGGGACTTAAAGTGGTCAGCACTTTGTTAATCACCCATAACTACGTACGTATATTGTGGAAAAAATCCGATGATACAATAAAAAAAATTACACTCAACTCAAAAATTGAATACTTCATCGAAGCTCATATGAAAATCCTAATTAAAAAAAAACCTTCTCAGAGTTTCCCATTGAAATATGTTACCAGACCCACTGACAAATTTCAAAGAAGAAAGAAGAGGAAAAAACGTATGTTAAGAAAGAAAAGTACTATGTTAGCTAAGACAAAAATCCGCCGCAAAGTATTTTAGGCGCGTTCATTTGTATATGGTGTATCTTTAATTGCGATCATTTCATGAACAGTGTGCTTCCTCATAGAGGATTGTTTTGTTATAAAGATGTAATTCTTTGGCAAGAATCGGGCTGATCCATTTTCCATGATCATAACAAATGACTGCTATGATGAACTTCTTTATTGAATGAGAACGCAATACCTGAAAATGATAATCCATTCAATAATCATTTACTTATAAAGTTTATATTGGTAGAGAAAGCTACATTTTCTTGAGCTGCTTTTTTCTAAGCAAATATAAGACATTTTTAATTATCAATTTCCGCACACTGGAACCTCGATATAAGGTCCCTCGATATAAGACGTTGGTAGAGTTTCGGTCGTCTGCAGTCCTTGATGAGAGGGTCCAAGGGATAGAGAAAGAGGCGCTTTGAGCGCAGCAGAGTAAAGCAGTTCTGTAGCCACAAAGCAGGAAGTTCGATCACTGCCTGCATATTTCTCATTTATTTTCAAGTACATGCGGAAAATTCTCTTTTCATTAATTATGCTTCATTATTGCAAAATGTTTATCCTTCATGGTAACAAAAATCTAGTTTTGTATAAGATACAGATAATTAATATTACGTATTCCTACTGGAAATCGTTCATACGGCTCTAAATGTATGGGTTCGAGTAAACCTCGATTTAAGTCAAGGAAATTTTGGAAATGTTAGAAACTGTGTATGTGGATTCTGCCATGAAGCGTAGTGCTGCCTAGCATAGTGAAGAGTGGAAGCACCCTGGCTCGCCTCGCACCAAAAAAGCGCGCAAGTGTCGTTCAAAAATCAAGACCATGCTCAACGTTTTCTTCACTTTTCGTGGAGTTGTTTATCATGAATATGTTATAGCAGGTCAAACTGTTAATGCAAAATTCTATGTTGAAATCCTGAAGCGTCTGCGTGAACGTGTGCGACGTGCACGACCCAAGTTGTGGGCGGAGAACGCGTGAATCCTGCATCAAGACAATGCACCCGCGCACACCGCACTCGTTACGCGTAAGTTTTTGACCAAAAATAATATCACTACCATGAACCACCTCACCTATTCGCCTGATGAAGCAACCTGCGACTTCTACCTGTTCCCCAACGTGAAAAATATTATACGGGGTGAACATTTGGGGGATGTTGATACCATAAAACGAGAAACGAGGAAGCTCCTAAAGGGACTGCTAAAGAAGGACATGAGGCACTGCTTTCAAGAATGAAAGGAACGTTGGATCAAGTGTATTCTGTCCGGGAGAGAGTACTTCTAGGGTGACCACATTCCGCTTTCGGAATACTTGAAATTATATATTTGGTAAGCTCAATCCACAAACTTTTTGTCCACACCTCGTATAGAATCCTACGTAGGTACCTCCGTAGGTACCTACATGACGACCTATTTAAAAAAAATATTTTCAAAAATGTAATAAAATGCTGCGCAGTAGTTTTCTATGAGAGCTATGGCTGCGCAGTATTTTTTATTGACTTTTGGATTGCCCAAGTACATATATACACTGAAAGTATAGGCCTATATTAATACCACTGAAATTTCAAAAATTTCATTATTTTTTAATTAAGTAAATAATATTAGAAAGTTATATAGGATCCTATTTAGGATCATATATAGATTTCTGTAGAGGATCCTATATAGCAATCTATGCTGGCATTCTTAGTAAGGCATGACAAGATAGGAAAGAGTATTTTGTATTGTAAAAGGAGTCTAACGGGATGGAAAAGGCGATTCAGCCTGCGTTTTTTATTATTCATTGTCCATTATATATTTCGTGTTGCTTTTTGTTATTTATTGTTTATTGTTCATTTTCCATAGGTCATGAAAGGTTTTCATGTAGTTCGATGGATTCATTCCATCGTAACGAATAAATTTTATACTTAAAATATTGATGTACTTCAAAAATTGAGAATTTTCATACCTTAAACGTTGAAAAAATTGACAAATATGTATATATCATAATTTCATTTTGTCATACAGGCCTGTTAAATACATTATTCGATTTGTCTCATCATGAAGAATAAATTTAGTAATCACAATATTGTTATATTCCCAAAATTAAGGTAGTACCTGCCGAACCGTCGATGTAGAAAGTTTCGAATTGGTGCGCGTTGAATGACATAGCGTTGGCTTTATCTATAGAACGATATGTGTTTGCTGGGATTGTACTCACGCATGCCCAATCACACACACACAATTATGCCTCTCAGATGTCCGATATATCTGGCAACGTCCAACCTTTCCTGTTATCGCATAGCA
>JAUMHM010000005.1:47241549-47256851 GCA_032362435.1 Melikaiella ostensackeni
GGCCTGCTAGAAGGAATTATCAACGTCAACATGTTGATATCCGTGGTATTGATGAGACGTGGAAAACCGATTTTAAGATGATATCATATATGCGAGGAAACAGGGGTTATAAATACATATTAACCATCATTGACAAACTTTCAAAATTTGCTTGGGCTGTCCCTGTTAAGACCAAGAGTGGTAATGGTGTAATTGTTGCAATGGAATCGGTGCTGGGTAAAGGCCGTGTACCTAGAAACTTGCATGTCGATAAAGGCAAAGAATGTTAAAATTCAAATTTTGAGAATCTTATGAAACGCTATAGTATAAATCTGTACTCGACATTAATAATTCGAGAGCATCTATCTTTGAGCGTTTTAATCGTACATTAGAAAAAAATATGGTGAGAGCAATTAAGTTTTCAAGGCAACTATGAATGATTAGATATTTTATCTGATTTAATATCTTCTCATGAACAAGAACTCGCAAAAGTTAGGCATCCAGACAACTATGTTGTTGAAAAAGTACTCAGAAGTCGTGGAAACAAATCATTTGTAAACTGTCTAGGTTTTTATGATCTGTACAATATTTGGATATATAAGCCTAGTGCATAAAATGCTTTATTAATATTTAGTTTCCTATCAATAGATTTTGATATTCCACTCAAAAAAATAGGAAGAAGGTCTAACTACTTGGGTTTGTAAATTATGCCCCTGATACTTTATTGGCTAGCACAACTATTTGGATTGATAGTGTTACTATTCGGTTTGCTGAAATTACAATGCGGGTAGTACCACCAACAAGAAAAATTGTGGTGCCAACCAATAAAGTAGCAGCGGCATATTTTACAAACCCAAGTAGTGGGTTCCACCACCTATTTTTTCAGCGTTCTAACAAAAAAAGTCTGTTTTGAATTAAGGTAAATGTCCTAGTTTGGGCAAGTGACCTAGTTTGGGCGAATGCTCAGATACTATAGGTAAATCCGTGGCAATCTTAAAGTTAATGATGCTAGCAATAGTTTAATCACATTCTGAAATGGATTATATATATATGTTTTATATAGGCGATTACTTTCTGATGTTCTTCGAAGTTTCTTACAATGCGACAACTGTTTACTGAAAACGTTTTTCGAGCTGATGCCAGTACCCTTCTAACTCCTAGATGTTCGAAATGTTCAGGGCATCTTGCGTGCACATTGCCTGTAGCCGTAATCAAAATAGATGCATGTATCACGATCCTCCATATTGTTTTTAACTTATGTCTTAGCTCGCTATACTGGTGGATCTTGGTTGTATAGATTGCCTGCAAGCTCCAGTTCAGTGGACAAGCAATGACGATTATATAAACTCTTCCATCTTTTTTTTTCACACATCACGATTGCAGGTCAATTGTCTCGGATATAATGATCCGTCTGTGTACTAACATCCCAGTATAAGATGTAGCCTTTGTTTTCTAAAGCGGGCACTGGAATATATCTATAGAAAGGCATCCATTCTGTGAAGAGACCTAGATTTAGGGCAAGTTGTTGATGCATAATGCCCAATACGTCATTATGTCTGTGCGTGTAATCTCTCTGAACCATTACGCGACAACAATCAACGATGTGCTCGATGGATTCGTTGGTATCTCCACACAATCGGCACCTGTCAACCACATCTTGATATAACACATGCTTGCGATAATTTCTATTACTGACAACTCTGTCCTGAATCACTGTCACGAGTCCCTCCGTTTATGGCAACAGAACGCCATTTTTCAGCCAAATATTCGATGCCTCTTTATCCACTTCATGTTCATCTAACGTTTTGTGGTGCTCGCCATTGATAGCTTTTTGTCTCCATCGCGTCTTTAATTCCTCTAATGGCTTCTACCCTGAGATTCAAGATTCCCTCTCTAGACAAGTTTAAAGGCGCGTAATCGTGACCTACTTCACAGATGGTGTTGCGAAGCGCAACATCTCGCTTGCTGTTGAAATAGTCTCGTAACTGTATAACTTGTAATATACCTAGACTCTTCACATATGCAACGCATCTACGCCTTCTATATCATGAAAGAACTACCCTTTCAATCGACGAATTACTTTGGTCCATTCGATGCTTGGTAATTTCAACGTGGATGGTTCTGTTTATCCTTTCAAGGTCGGTGTTGGACCATTGATGAGCCCAAAAGAGTACGTGAGGACAGTAATGGCATAGTTAGGTGTTACGAGCCCTACTTTTATTGACTGAATTGAGATAACTCTTCAGAACCAATCTGAGTCTGATGGTGTGGGCAGTCATTAGGCTTTCCTCAACTGTCGTATGCCGAATACCCTAAAACTCATGAATACCCAGGTATTTAGATGACTCACCATCAGTCATTGCCTCGACGTGGTCCTCGTTCTCGTCTTCCAATTCTGCGGTCTTCAATCCTCTCCTGATTAAATGCATTATTCTGCATTTATCTAGTCCAAACTCCATGTGTATGTTATTGGAAAACTGCTTTGTGACATGGTTCACTTTCTCCAGTTTCTGATTTGAACTAGCGTATAGCTTCAGGTCATCTATATACAAAATATAGGTCAGTGGACGACCATCCTCCTTTTCATGTACTTTGAACCCACGAGAGATGCTATTTAGTATTTCCCTCAGTCGATTCAACGCTAAAGAGAACCATACTATAATGCACCAAAGGAGTCTCCTTGAAAGATACCCGTCGTGATGAGCATAATTTTGTTCTTCTGTCAGGATGATATTCTCGTCGTAATGAGAGTAAATCTTGCCTACAGCTCTTGTCTACAGCTGTAAGGCACTCATAAATAGTTGTTAGACAGGCTACTGGTCGAAATTTAGATGGATTTTGAGCATCTGGTTTCTTAGGCAACATATACGTGGTACCTTTAAGCATAAAGCCTCGCATCAGATCTGAACGTTTGATGATCTTTTGGACACACCTTCCGGTTCCATTTCTTTCTTATATTTGGTCAATCGACCCAATTTGCTTCTTACTTCGCTGACATCCATATCCAACCTGATTTTTTATGGTTGATATCGTTCCCTTCCTGGCGCAAAGACTGCATTTGTAGGCCCAATTCTACGGCCCAACGTTCTAATGACTGCTACAGCTACACAATACTCAAGAGTTTGCGCCTTTAACATAGTTAGGTCTGCGTTCAAATGCATAGGCAAGACCTTGTCGTTTAGGTGCCCGATTAGTGCACGCAGATTCTTTGTGATAAACATCTTTGGCGGAGAATGCCTTTGTGTTGTTTCTACATCTCTGAACTCTAAAAAAGGTTGACCAAAATTTCTTTCAAGGCGCTGTAGTTTTTTTAGAATTTCGCTGTTTACATTAACGGAAACTTTAATGTCCAGATGTGGTTCTAGTAAATCCGGTACTTGATCTTCATCATCCCTAGCACCTATGCTTCAAGCTTCAATCAGTTCTTCGTTATACATACCTTCCAGAGGGAGCTCATCAACAGGAGGCTGTTGCTCTACTTCCATTTTCATGGTAGCTACTTTATCCATTCTCTGCTTGATCTTGTGGTGCAGCTTCCTCTAACTGATGTTATCAACGTGTTACAGTGCCATCTCAACGTGTCGTTTCACCTGCAGTGCTCAGTCTTCTGAGATGAGTAGACTATTCCTGATGTCCTGGACATTAGCGATAAGATCTCTTATGGCAACTCTCTGTTTATGAGGATACTATGTAGCGAACTTCATCCTAAAAGTGCATCCCTTTTTGCGCCTAATCTCGAACTTTGCGCTTTTGTAATAGAGACGCATCATTGTTGTATTCCAGTTGATGCTCTCTCACAGTATTCCTCTTGATGTGGTTAGCTACGAATCGCTTACGCTGGCCAAAGCATCCTCCGATGATCTTCCTACCCTCGTTTATACGTCTGGATATATCTGCATCTATTTTTCCGTAAGCAGTAAATAACCCTCTAAGATACACGAAATCATCAGCTTGATCTATCCTGTCTTCACTGACATTATCCAGATATATAATTTATTTAGAACTTTCGGATGCATGTTTTGGTCTTAAAGGATTCGCAAAACATCTTAAACATTATCAAATTTTATTATACATTGATAATACCACAGCTGTTTTGTATATTAAGCGAATGAGTGGTGTTCAATTCATTAATTTGAATAAATTAGCTGAAGAAATATGAAAATGGTGCGAAGACCGAGATATCTAGATTTTTGCATCGTATATCACTTCAGAAGAAAATATAGAAGCAGGCTTAGAATCCAGACGCAAGCAGTCTACTTTGGAGATATAATTATCTGAAGAAGCGTTTGTGAAAGTGAAGAAAAAGTTCGAAACCCAGGTATTGATCTATTTGTAAGTAGAGTAAATGCTAGATGTGAAAAGTTTGTATCTTGTAAAAAGGATCCAAAATCGATAGCTATCGTTGCATTCACTATGTAATAGAGATCTTATTATTTTTATGCATTTCCACCATGTTATATTATTTCAAAACCCTTACAAAAAATAAGATCTGAAAAAGGACACGATATCATCGCGAGCCTTGAATAGCCTGCACAGCCTTGGTATCCCCTTTTTTGTGCAATGTTCGTTTCAGATCCTCTACGAGTTGAAGCTGAAGACAGTATTTATTTTTCTAATAGGGATCAAGACATTTTTAGGGACAAGGTTACCCTGGTGGTTAGATCTTTTCACTAGCTTAATCCTAGTAATGTTAGAATTTTTAACGGAATCGTTCGAAAAAGAAGCAGCTCATAGTAACGTCAACTGCTATCAGCCATATCGCTACTTGTTGGATCAGAGATAATAAAATACATTTTGAATCAGGATTCGAAAACTGTTTCAGATTGCCTATCCTCGTTACCCGAAACGAAACCTGTTCAGACATTCGCTAAAAAGCTTGTTTGCTCATTAGCCTTATTTACTAGACATCGAATACAAATTTTTACGCTTGTAAAGTCTGAGAACATCGAGGTACACGAAGATTCAGTAGTAATCAAAATACCGGATGTTTGGAAAGGTTTGAAATCTTTAGAAATTAATCGAAATTGATGAAAATGCTTGCAGCTTATGGAAATCCGGGCAACTTTTAGAGGGTGATGGGAATTTATGAAAGTTTTAAATCTTGTCAAGTTTCATTCAGGGTTGAGAATTCTCGTCACATTTCTGAAGTAATGAATAGTCTCTTCATATCTTGAAGACCAAATTGCAGGAGGCTGGTGCCCACCTCAATATACAACACAAACCGTTCATGACGCATTTGGTAGTTGGATGTAAACTTTAAGTAATGGACAATACAAATAATAATGTAGCCTCGAATTGGACTGACACTTTTGTTGATGAAAAGTTCCAGGCGATGCTTGGAGACTGGGGGTTTGGAATGCTAGAGGTATAAATAATCTTAAGGAAAGGGAATTGCTGTATACAATGCACGTAAGGAAACTTGATATGTTATGTCTATCAGAAACGAAGAACAAGGGATGTGAGATAAGACAGATTGAAATTGGACTCCTACTATGGTCAGGAGTAGACATTGAATCACATGGTAGCCAATAAATCGGCCTGATTATGAATGGGAGAGCAAAATAGCATGTCAAAAAGTATGAATGTGTATCTCCTAGATTATTATGGGTTATAATGAAAGTGGGAATCAGAGGGCTATTTATTATAGCATACTATGCTAAAGTTGATGGCGACAGAAGTGATGTGAAAGATATCTTGTGAGATTCGTTGAATGATATTCTAGGTACACAAGAACGTCGGTTTAGCTCGAGTCTTTGGTGCTGCCTCGATGACTCTGACTCCGTTTCAAGAATTTGTCTGATGTAAGCAGACAGCAGGAGCTGCGTAAATCCGCTGAGCTCGACGCCTCTCTCTCCCTCTCAGTTCTCGAACTCTCCACCCACGAATGCGAGGCCGGCGGCTATTAACGAGAAAAAGCGTACTGTAGAAGGCTGAATATTAAAGGTTTCAGCAATGAGGAAAGGACTAGACTAAGAAATAATTATAGGGATAAGTACAGAAAAGCAAAGATTCTAGTCAAAGAAAGCACAGATATCATCAAAGCGGAAGCACACAAAAAATTGCAAAATGATTTTGAAGGAAATAAATTATTTTGGAAATGGGTTAGGAAGATTAAGAAAGGACGTACTAGCACTGAGATAGTCGGAATTACGAATGCTAATGGTGAAATGGTATGAGATACGGACAAAGTGAAAGACTATGTGAGTGATTCTTTCAAGATACTGTATGGAAGTCAAGCTATGGAGAGTGGATGGTACTACCGCTGAAATGCTTAAGAGTAGTGACGGATATTTGTTTGTGTGGCCGAGCCAATTTATGAATATGATATATAAGATGTTTAAAGTGTTAATCAGGGTGTAAATATTAAGTTGATGGTGGTCAAAAATCAGACAGTGTTGATTGCTTGTCAAAAATATCGTGTCATTGGAGCTTAGTGATCTCTCAGAAACAATATGGACGTTTCGACTGTTCATCGACAGACATCGTCAGAAAAGAGATACAGAAACAAGACATCGAAAACCTGATTTGCAACAGAAAGTAGTATCATAAAAAAGATTAGTAGATCCTATGAGTGTTAAAAATCCACATCTTGTAAAGTAAGAAGCGTTATGAACGTATAGAATTTTTATGAGAGCGATGAAGTTCTAAATGATTGGATAAAGGCGATTATCGTTCCACTCCACAAGAGAAAGGGTGGTAAAGGTGACTGTACTAATTATAGAGTGATAAGCCGACTCAGTACCGTGGGTAAAATATTTAACAAAATACTTAGTGGTAAGGTCATAAATAACTGAGGAAAGGATCTGGGAAGTTCAAACATCGTATTAAATTTGTAACATCTTCAACTTATTAGGCACTTGACTTAGTCCGTGTTTGATAAAGGTAAACACGGGAGTCGCCCGACAGAAAAGTTAAAAAACGCAAAAATAATATTCTATTCAATTTTTCCACTCGGAAACTTACTTGATTGTGTCAACACGATCGACTTGTGAATTTGAAGTTATTTTTCGCTTCTCTCAGTTGCGCCGACGTCTTTAATTCTCTTGTAAATGAATTTTAATTACAGTTGATTAAAGAATTCATCAACGGTAATTGCGTAACGCTTTTTCTGAATACTATATATTGAATGAATAGAAATGCTTATAACCGGTTACTCTAACCTCAGTTGAATATTTTTATCGTGGACTGCACGATGTTTCGAAGCAGGAGTTAGTTAGTTCTCACATTCTGACGTTGTTTAGTCGCGAAAATCACGATTTCTCCATGGATTGTTTCCCAAGGGACGTTCCAAAGCTAGTTTTCCGCAAGCAGCGACTAAAGCCGGGACACATACATATTTGGGGAGCATTCGTGAGACGTTAAAGTCCGCTCGTCAGCCCTTCGGGACTCAAGTTGACTTAACTATCCGTGCACTGCAGTTAGTCAGGATTCTCGCTACATTATACCGAGTGGAACTCAGTTGATGCACCTTCAGGAGCGCGTTTTCCGTTTTGTGTTGACATGTCGTCTTTCCAACTAGAGAAGAACTATACTTTCAACTTGAAATTATTTGGTAAAAGTTCTAAAATGAACAAAGAAGCAATTACTTTTGTACAAAGAACACAATAAATCGCAATGATAATTTTTATCCTAAAGTTGGATGAAATCGATGCAAAGAATTCCCGTTGAATATTCGGTGGTAATTATCAGTGCAATTATTAAGGTATTTGTTTGCAAAGTATAATCCACTATCAGTTAAAAATTATTTCGGGGATTTCATTGTGCATTTGATGTTAATCGAACGTTCATAAATAAATTTAGAATCGTTGCGGAACTCATTAAGGCAAATATATGCTCATCTCATCGACTTTTTTTTTAACTTCCACAACTTATTACCTATCCTGGCGGAAGTTTCCGATGTACAGATTTATATCTATCTGAATCGATTTTATTTGGAAACCTGCGTGCAAGTCAACCAGTTTCATTCTGAACTAGTCTGAGGTTGTTACAAGAATTACTATCCGATCGAATTCGTACTAATTCGATGTTTGATGTTGCCTTAAATAACCGTCAAGTTATCATGAAAATCAATTTTTCTCGTTCTTCGACAGAAGGTCCGTTCCGCTAGCATCTCTGCAGTGAAATTTGAACATTTTTTTCATACCAGAATTTTGGCCTATTTTGGGCTATTTTTGGGAACCAATCCCGATTTTTGGGCTCTTTTATTTTTCTCAAAAAACCGACATCTTTATAGTAAATTTAAGAATTAAAAAAAATCAAACACACCAGAATTTCGGGCTTTTTTGGGCTCTCAAAAACTGCAAAAATTACCTTTCAAAAAAACACCACTATCACCGAAAAACTATCCTAAAAAATAAATATGCACTAGACATAAATATGAGCATGTCAGAATTTTGGGCTATTTTTGGGCTCTTTTATATTTGTCAAAAAATCGAAATTTGAGTGGAGGTGCTAGCCGCCTGCTCCTCCACTACAGGAAATTTAAAAAATCGAAAAATTCAAACACACCAGAATTTCGGGCCTTTTTGGGCTCTTCAAAATTGCAGAAATAAATTTTCCAAAAAACACTCCTATCACCAAAAAACTACCATCGAAATTAAATATGCACTAGACCTAAATATGACCATAGCAGAATTTCGGGCTATTTTGGGCTTCTTTTGGGCACCAATGCCGATTATTAGGCTCTTTTATTTTTCTCAAAAAACCGACATTTAGGCGGAGGTGCTGACCGCCAGCAACTCCACTACAGAAAATTTAGGAAGTCGAAAAAATTTAATATACCAGAATTTTGGGTGTTCTTTGGGCTCTTCAGAATTGCAAAAATCAATTTTCAAAAACACACCCCTATCACCGAAAAACTAACCTCAATATGAATTATGCACAATACCTAATTTTAAGCATATTAGTATTTTGGGCTTTTTGAGCCCTCCAAAACACTCAAAACTAATTTTACAAAATCAACCCTTAACACTAAAAAACAATAACAAACTGACCACTAATTTAAAAATTGAATATTGAGTCCAAGAAACTGCAAGTCACAAGTTAATGCTTTCTTCGAGCCTCACAAGAACAGCAAAAAGATTTCAAATAAAAAACAGTCACACCATTCAAACTCGCAAGACACCAATATAAGTCCCCGACCCCACAGTAATAATCAACCACCTTAAGAAACCACCCCCGCCAACTAGCGAGCCCCACCTCAGCTGCCTTTATGTGAAACAGTCAAACAAATTTCAAACTAAAAAGGATCACAACAGTTATCTTCAGAAGACTCCATTAGATATTCCTGAGTCCACAGTAATAATCAACCTACCCAAGAAATCACCCCTACCACATTTAGCGAACACCATCCTAGGTGCCTTAAAGTAAAGCAGCCCAAAAAATTTCCAGTAAGTGTGAATTTCACAGTGTCTGTTATATCTGCGTTGTACGAGGGAGGTAGTTTTATCCATAAAAGTTAGTGCCCAAGAATCAAAGTTAGTGCGTGCTTCATTTTTTAAAATGCTCAATTTTCATATAAGGGATGATTTTGAAACGTAAGGGTTGTTTTTTGGTGACTGAATTTCAGGGGATTCAGGAGCCTAAGAAAACGCCAAAAATGTAGCGGAATTCAGTTTATGTAATTGAAATTTGTAAAAGTTGAAATTTTTCGAAGAGGGTTGATTTCGAAACATAAGGGTTGTTTTGAGGCAATCGGTTTTTTCAAATTTCGAAAGCCCGAAAAAAGCCCAAAATTGTGGTGAAATTAAATTCTTATTTTTTTGGTATTCTAGACAGTCGAGGTGCCAGGTTAATGTAAGCCAGCACCTCCACAAAAAAATTGACTTTTTAAAAATAGTAAAGGAGTCCAAAAATTTTTATTAGCGCCCCGAAAACACCCAAAATTCTGTGCTATGAAAAATGCCGAAATTCGATTTTGGAGGTGCTAGCTTAGTGGACTTGAAAAAATGTCAAATAAAGAATAATCGCCCCAGTCGCCTTCGTGAGAATCTAATAGATATCACCAACCCCACAATCACAATCAGCCGCCCCAAAAGACTAGCCCTACCAGATTTATCGTACTCAACTTCGGTATTTGGGTTCCAGCCCTCAACGCCAAAAAGCAATCCCTCTGTACCACGTAGATATGACTTTGCCGAAAAATAATCCTCATCCGAATTTTTTAATGTCAACAGAGTCTCTGATTTTTGATCTCCTCATAATTGTCTCAATGCAGTCAATGCAGTCTCTTATTTTTAAGCTCCTAAAATCATCTACTGCGTTTTTTGGGACTTAGCCCTTAATGTCAAAAAACAACATCTCTGCACCACGTAGATATGGCTTTATCGAAAATAATCTTTTTCAGAATTTTACAGTGCCGATAGGGTCACGTATTTTTCCGCTCTCCCAAAATACCAACCACCATTTTTGGGCTCCAAACCTTAACGTTAAAAGTCAACCCCCCTGTACCACGTCGATGTGAGTGTGCCAAAAAATAATCTTTATCAGAATGATGGTTCCTCTCATGCTCAAGTCTGAGGAGTGCTGGCAGAGCGTCGAGTCCTTCATCACACATGTGATGAGGGCTAAAGATCTCGATGGACGTTTCAGATGTGACAGAAACAGGTAGGGCCAGAAGAAATCGCCGCTAGGGGCTCGTGTCCTCGGCCGCTCGCCTCCGGGTGTGCGGCCGGGGACACGAGCTTCCGGGGAACGGATGTCGGAAGAGTCGCATATGCGACTATAATGAGGAACCCACTGCTCGAGAAGTTTAAAGCCGAAAGGCGGTTCTGCGAGCAGTGTTATGGGTTCGGCAGAGCAGGTTTTTGGTTTTAGTTGATATGCCTAGACCCGTAAAAATTCAACATGGCCGATCTAATATGGTGCATCAGGCATGGTACTTAATATCTCGCTTCATGTATAAAAAACCATGACCAAAAAACCCCTAGGGCAAGTGATCTTTGCACTTCTCTAGTTCTATCGTATTTATTCCTCCATTTGACATCAAATCTAGTGGTGTAATTGCGTACACTGTTTCCTACTTCAAATTGATAATCTGTTTTTATGAGATTATTATTCATTGAAACATTACTATGATACAGACTCCGCCATATTAAGACAGTCATTATAAATTGTGAAAATCTGTTACCAGCGACCCAAAAAACCCTAGGTCAAGTTATTTTGCATCGCATGTGGCAGCAATTGATGCCAGCTGTAGTTCGTGTTGACAGAGACACCTTCCCTTGCCTTTTTCTATATAATATCCCCTTAGCTATTCTTTTTTTAAATTATAGTACACCTCCTGTCACCTCTTCCATGATTCGATTTTCAGATTGGGAATACCATATATTAAGTATTAATGAAATATACATTTTTGGGATTAACTTACATTTTATAATCAAATTATTATCAGAAACCGTAATATGGTATACGTATATAATATAATATATGTAATATATGTATATTTCCTCTAGTTACAGCACGTAAGACGTTATAGATGGGGAATATGGATGTGAACAATAGTGTAGTGACTTTGTAGATCGTTTATGACATCATTTTATTAACAGTCACTAAATTCATCTAAGTTTACTTTGTAAACGTGTATAAATCGAATTGATATTTGATTCTTGTACGATATCGAAAGATGTCTTTTCCTTGTCTTGAAGTATCACTGGACGGATCTTCCCGGAGAAAGGTATCCCAGGTCAAGTTTTCCCAGGAAATCACTTCCCAACTGGAAAAATACATGTGATTCTTCGGAGCACAAATAAATAGGTTTTCCAGGGGACAAGCTTTTCCGGCAAATTACTTTCCACCTTCGAAAAAATTTGCGATGCTTTGAAGTACTACTGGACGTGTCTTCCCAAAAAATGACTTCAGAGGTCAAGTTTTCTCGCGAAATCACTTCACAAATCAAAAAAGCATGCGGCACTTCGAAATAACACTGAACAGATTTTCCCGGGAAAGCACTTTCCAGGGCAAGCTCTCCCAGGAAATCACTTCTTGAATTGAAAATGGCGTGTGACCCTCGAGGCATTAATGGAGAGGTGTTTCCTGCAAAAGTCTTTCCAGGAAGATGGAAATGGGGATCGGAGACGTAAATTTGAACATCAGGCTTCGCGCATGGATCAGTCGTGCTCCGTTTCCATCCATTGTAAAACTTTAAACCAACGCATATGTAAGAGCTAATTCTCTGTTAGCAGTATGTCTTCCTCTTGTTACCTAATATTTCTCCATTTCTCTCTTTCATATAAGTTCGGATTAGATGGTAATTACCAATTCGCAGTTGAGATTGATTTAACATTAGCATCGACTACAGTACATTCTGCTTGTTCTGATGACATCGCTTCCAGTGATGCGTAAACTCCAGAAATGATAATTTCCATTAATGCTTGAAAATAAGTCACTATCAAGAGTCGCTTCGTGTTCATTTTATACAGCAGAACTATACATTATTGATTCTTTTATGAGAAAACCTTTTTATTGCTGCTGACGTTTCAAGACTTTTTCTTTTATTGTCTTAGAGTGAATTTTAAAGAACTTATCCACTCGTAATAATATGCACGCATTTTCAAACACTTTTTTCAAACCGGCTTAAAGTAGTTTTTTTCTCATTTTTCTTAATTGACCAGAAAAACGATAAAGATTAAAATTGGAAGGAGGGTCAGTAAAGTGATGATGTTCACGCACTTGAGCGCACATCGTAATATCTTCTATAAAGTTTCTATTTCATAAAAAATATCATATTGGACGACAGACAAAAGTGGGCTCAGGTCAAAAACGAGATCTGAAGTAAGATATAAAAAACTGGTCTACCCCACTCTTCTCGAAAACAATTTATTATAGACAAAATATATTCATATCTGATAATATCTCTGTTTTCCAGACCTAGAACTTTGCAGAAAGATTCTTTCGGAAACTCTATAGTTTCAGCGATAATTTGAACATTACAATTGAGAGATCCGAACCAAAAATGACTATTCTTTTCCTTAAATTTGAGCGAAATACTATTAAAATACGAAAGGAGAACGAAATTCGTTTGAGTGAAGGAGGCCTTATAGGCCAAGCTCCTTTAATCTTTAATAATCAATCTGCTCCAACACTATCAGATGTAACTGATATGTAGGTATTTAGAAGTTTGCTCACATATTTTGATGTCGTATTAAAATGTAGTGCAATTTTTTTTAACAATTCAAAAGCAATTCAAGGAATTATCTTATAATGTTGTTTAAAAATATCGAAAAAATGCATTGAAGAAGTATGTTTACGATTTGGTAGCGTCTTCGGATGCAAGGAACATAAAATATTTCACCATGAACAAGGCGGAAAGCTGTTTAATGTACGAGCGAAGCTTTGCTCAGCCATAAAGTCGACTTTCCGTCGTGCCAGAGGACTTGGGTCAACTTGATTCCTGGTGCTCGGGGTGGTTATTGAGCCGTGCACGACGAGGAAGCACGATATCGTGTATCACTACATCGAGCACCCGCGCTTACGGCCGATCGAGCGGAAACCTTGAGTGCCTCTGCCTTCTTCGTAAATCGTCGCCGCGTTTGCCGATCTTATTTACCGACATTCCGTGCGCTTCGAGGATTCCGACCACGACTCCATGCGCACTTCTTCCCTGAAAAAGAGACTGCAAACGAAACACTGGGATAAAAGTAAAACACTTTGTTTTACTGCTCACACATCAATTTAAAAGATGACACCAAAAATTAATTCAAATTTTGCGAAAATTTTGACCACCTTTCCTCGTTAGAGAGACTCAAAAAATTACTTTTTTTCAGGAAAATATGGATAAGCAAATTACTATAACGAATCAACTTCAAATCAGGCAGGCGCGGTCCATGGTCAACTCGCAGAATCGGTTACGGACGAAATATATTATTTCATGAAGGAAATGAATCGATACGCGTATAGTACTTTACATATTGATTAAAGATCTTTATTGACAAAGATATTTCGTCAGAGTATGATAATAATTCTAAATTGACAAAATAGCAGATAGACTCATACTCGAAATAAATTTTAAATATATTTCAAATATATACACGATACATTTTGCATATAATCTCATCATCTCAAGGCAGGCAGACGCGACAATAGATAGAGACAGAGAACGATAAAAGGCGGGAGCGTTTGAATTGCATTCATGGCTAGCGGAGCGAGTACCAGCAAGGAAAAAAGGGATTTAGATCAGGAAGTTTTTAGCACACCGAAAGGGGAGAACAAAGAAAGGAAGGAAAGGGGAAAGTATAGGAAAACGGTAGAAGGGGAGCGATTGAGAGCGAACAGTGTGGAATCGATTGAGGTATTTATCAAAAGGAAGAGAGGGGCGAGGGGAAACAGTGAGGACAAGGAAGATATAGAGTCAAGCTTGAAAAATCCAAAAATGTTCAAATCGCCGCCGGAAAAACATAGTTATGTAGAGAAGGGTGAGAACAATAAGGGGACAGAAGGAAACAGAGCTGAGGCTTAAGATCCGATGAAAGAGGAAAGATTAAAAGAAACGCGTGAAATGATGATAGAAGTAATGGGGATATATGAAGAAAAGCAAGAGCAAAGGGGAGAGGAAATGAAGAAAGAAATTAGGCGGGAAATGGCCGAACTTAGAAAAGAAATGAGGAAATGGGAAGAAGTCAGTGAAAAGATAGAGAAAAGGATGCAGACGTTAGAACAAAGACTAGAAAAGCAGGAGGAAACTAATAAAAAGGTAGAGGAAATGGAAGGTAGGATAAAAAAAATAGAAAGCTCAAACCGGGAGTTTGGAGGGGGAGAGAGTGGGAATAAGGAGGAGGAAAGATTGAGAAAAATAGAACAAAGAATAGAAATGAAAGAGAGAGAAGAAAGAAAAAGAAACATAGTGATAAAGTGTCTAAGAATAGAAAGGAAGGAGCTGAAGGAAGGAGTGGAAGAAGTGCTAAAAAGGATTGATGCTAAGGTAGAGATAATGGAAGTGCGAAGTGTAGGAAGGGAAAAAGGAAGAAGAAAGAAAGTGGTACTTGTGAAACTGAAGAAATGGGAACATAAGAGAGAGGTGCTGACAAAGAAGAGAGTGTTATATGAAAGCCCGGAGAGAATAGAGGATGATTTGACATGGGGAGAAAGAAATATGTAGTATAAGTTAAGGAAAATAGCGAAAGAGGAAAGAAAAAAGGGAAGAAAAACATGGGTTAAGTATGGAAGAATATAGATAGAAGGTGTATGGTGGGATTGGGTCGAGGATAGGGAAGAATTAGTAAAAAATGAGGTGTTGGGAAACTAGGAGGCAAAGGAATGGGTGATATAGAAATAAGAAATAGTAGGAAACAAAAAGAGACGAGAAACGAAAGTAGGGAAGATTGGAG
>JAUMHM010000005.1:47256951-47269075 GCA_032362435.1 Melikaiella ostensackeni
TCACGGTTGTGAGGCGTGGCCATGGGTGTGATTTACCGCGGTTCTACTGGGAGCCGGTGTCATTTTCATGGATGGCAATCGCTCCCAGAGGGACCCTGCGGTGGTTGTTTGACCAATTTTTTTTTATTATATATATGCAAAAATGTTGTCTCTAACATGTATTTGATTCAAGAAAAATGACTATTTATTATCATGCCGCAGAATTTCCTCCAATAAAAGTCCATTTTGCTAGGAAATTATTAACTTCAGAGAAACAGTGTTTGCTATAAAAAATGTGTATTTTAGCTGTTATTTTCAGAACTGAAAAAATATTCCTCTTTTAGATGATATTTTTCAAGATATTGCAGACAGAATCTTTTTCCAATTTTTTTGGCAATTAGTTGCTTTTGTGCAATAAATATCCGTCGGAGGGCAAATATGTTTAGACAGTTTTTATTCGTCCTGGATTGATCTAATGAAATGCAAAAAAGAAAATTGAAATACATTTAATGGGAAAGCGTTAATCGGAAGAAATTTAAAAACTGATTAATTGCGAATATCTCGAAAACGCACAATCTGCCGGAGACGTACCACACAGATTCGGAATAAGGAGATCATTCTGCATAAAAATCATTTAAAATATTGCGGCGACACCTCCGATCCGACAGGACTGGGTATGGCGTCTGGACTAAAGTAAACCGTTCAAGGGTTTAGGACCTAGGTCTATAAATACGATTTTAGGGATCGTTTGGAGGGTCTGTAAAATCGCACTTATGATGTAGGTGTGATAAAAACCATTTTATACATTATTTAATTTTGAGGTTATGTATACTCCTGGAGCATCCTAAATCTTAATCTTAGATTCGACTTCTCAATATGTATTTAGTATTTTTTTTTTTTTTTTTTAATGACTGTTTTATCTACTATATGTTTCAAAAATGTTGACCTCTCTACAAAAGTTAGATTAAGTCAGTGAAAAAAAATCGCTTAAGATCGAAACAAACTTTATTGCAAAGGCCATTTTATTGGACACAAATTCTCCATTCATGGTTCGTCATAGGTTAATTATAAAAGAAAAATTACGTTTGGATAAGGTACAAAAACAGGGTCGACAACGCAAATTTCACGACAGTGAACTTTGACTTGCTCTATTTGTTGAAAAATGAGTAAAAACGAGTCAAAAAAATCAGATGAATACATTGACATTTTCTTTAAAGGTATGTATCATGAAAAAATTTAAATTTTGATAATTTTAGCTGACAGAGTTAATTATAGAGGAGGATGTGATATCAGCTCCAAATTGTGATAGAAAGATCTGCTAAAGCTTGAGATAATTCAAAAAATTCAAACAATTCAATGACATAAGAAATAAAGTTTCAAAACAATAAAATTGGCTATTAGCAATTTTTTTTCTATGCTTTTTTTTTCTCCGGACATAAAAGGAGTGATCAGTATCAGTGTCAGGCCTAGGGTTACTGTTCGGCACGTTCTACCCGACGCCTGTAACTTGGAGAAAATGAAAAAAAGCAAAGGCGTAGAAAACAGATATTCACTTGGGAAAATGAATTTTACGTTCCCAGGCGGAAAAGTTATGCACAGTGGAAAAAATCATGTATAATTTTTCCACTATGCATAATTTTTCCACTTGGGGTTGACAGTTCATTCCAGAAAAAGAAGAAACTTTTAGAGAAAGAGGAAAATATCATTGAAGAAGAATGATCGCATAAGATAAAAGTAATTAAACTCTGATTTTAGTTTTTTAAAATGTAAATTTAACTTTTTGCAAATTCGAAAAATCTCAAATTTTCTAATCCACAGTTTAATTTCAACTTCATTCTTTCCTGAACTCGAATATTTTTTTTTTGCATTTTTATCACTGAGAAAGATTTATAATTGAAACTATTTTCAAAATAGATCATTCTTAAAGTTGGCATTTTTGTATTAATAAAAGGCTCAAAGGGCTCGAAGGTTCAAATATTAACTGATTTCTAAATATTTTACTGTCTTAGATTTATCTATTCAGTTTTTTCGGCCCGCCCTAATATTAAGCTGTTAGTTTCAATACATGTAATGTTTGGAAAAAAATTATGCATTTGATACAAAAATCAGGAAGAAAATTGATGTAATTGTTCATAATGACAAACTGCAATAAAAAAATTAATTTCTTCAGCTACCATTTTCTTAATAACGAACAGAAATATTTCCTACGCCTTTAGTAGTTCTAACGTTGCACCCACAATTTTCGGGCATTTGGAAGAGGTACTGAATGGGGATCCTGGACCGAGCTGGACCGGATAATTATGGTTGGGATGCTATTGACGGTATCAGTTACACTTGCTGCTCCGTGTTGACAAAAAAATACGTGGAAAATCAATTGCTAATAGGCAATTATGTAATTGTCTTAAAACGTTATTTCTTATATCATTGAATTATTTGAATTTTCGAATTATCTCAAGTTTAGCAGAGCTTTCTATCACAATTTGGAGCTGAGATCGCATCCACCTCTATAATTAACTCTGTCAGCCAAAATTATTGAAATTTTGTAATTTTCATGATACCTACATTTGAAGAAAATGTCAAGGTAGTCCCCTAATTTTTTTGACTCGTTTTTACTCATTTTCCAACAAAATAGAGCAAGTCAAAGTTCAGTGTCGTAAAATTTACGTTGTTGACCGTGTTTTTGTACTTTCATCCTATCGTGACTTTTTCTATGATTAACCTATGACGAACCATAAATGGAGAATTTGTGCCCAATAAAATGACCTTTACAATGAAGTTTGTTTCGTTCTTTAGCGATTTTTTTTTCACTGACTTAATCTAACTTTTGCAGAATGGTCGACATTTTTTAAACCTACAGTAGGTAGTGTTGGGCGTTTCGCTCAGTTCAGAACGCAATGTCTTCGAGAAAAACTTTTCTCGAGAATTTTTTCTTGCCTGTGAGAAACTTTTCTCGCGAGCGAGAAAATTTGTCTGCGAGACAAAATCTATGCGAGTAATTCCACACCTTGAGAAAAGAGACTCAGGGCAAAGGTTCGGGTCCATTGTCGCCTCACAGCGGATGCGCCTATTGTGATTGCACTCGCGCGACCTTCCTATTGTTAGAGGATTAGAACCGGTTGCGAAAAAGTAAGATTTTGTAAATTATTGAAAAATATAATTTTAATGGGCTGCATTAGCTTCATTTGATTATGACAAGAAGATTAAAAAAAGATAGTTAAAAATCGGTTAATATCTTCAATGCCATTTGAGAGTTATTGTACTTTTGTACATGTACTTAAAGATTTCCAGTATTGCTGAAAATGTTAACCGATTTTCATCAACATTTTTCCTACTCTTTTCTAGTGATTCAAGTAAATTGATTCAGCTAATTAAAATTGTTTGCCATAACTAAGAAGGAAACTCTCAGTTCGTCAGCTAGTTTACACATTCTCACTAAAAATGCAATTTATAACTTTCACTCTTCATTATACTGTGTTTCAGAAGTTTAATTATTTTATTAGTACGTACAAAAATTAAATTTTAATATTAATTGATAACTAATTTAAATATGTAAATACGAATAGCTATAGGGTAACTAAATGGAAACAAAAGATTCGGTATTTTTTGAGTAACGTAACGTAACGGAACGAAAGATTCGGCCGGGTCCTTGCTGTGTACCTTTATTGTAGACAGTAAGCCTGTGCACATTGAACGTACACAGATAGTCCCGTCTTGCATTCTCAATTCAGGAATAAAAACCATTTATGCTTTTATTTTATATTTTCAACCCACCATAATGTAGAATTACAAAATATTTGTAAATGTAATTTCAAAACAAAACATTACTTACTGATCGAAACTGTTCATGAGAACTCGTTTTGCTTTTGCAGATGTAGCATTTTTTTGTACAGAGGTAGTCGGTTTAGGGATGTCTTCACAACCCGCATCGTTTCTATTTTCTCCAGGAGAAAAAAAAGTTTCATCTTCTATCGCAGTTTCGGTGACTGTAGCATGACTTTCCTGACTCTGATGTTCTTCATGTTTATGAGATTTTGTTTTTTGAGGAGATAATGTGTTCAAGACGTCTGAAAAAACAGTTTTCCTTGTAGGTTCAGGATACTGCTTTTTTGAAGTATTTTTTTCATCGAAGCTGAAATTTATATCGGAATCAGTACATAAATGTTGTATCGATCTCATATCGCACTTATCAGCATTATTTGGGAAGGAAATTTGAGTCGAACAACCCTGTGGAGCAAAGAAAATTTCATCTGTTCTTGAAGTAAAAACTTTAGAAGGCACAGACTTGCCTTTTTTAGGTGATTTTGAAATTTTAGAACTTTTTTTTGATATGTCATCTTGTTTCTTCAACTTTTGTTTTTTACTCCTCTTTATGCACGAATTCAATGCTGTAAGATTGACCTTGGCGATATCATCTTCATCTAGAACCAGCGGTTTTTTGAACGAAAACGTCTCTTTCTCAGTATTATAGGAAGAGTTTCTACTAGAAAATGGATCTTCCATTTCGATATCCATATTTTCAACACCTGCATCATTAAATAGACTCAAATTAAAGATGGAATCACAGGTATCATTTGCAAACTGATTGCTAAAGTTCGCGCTACTGATATCTGTTTTCTCTTCTTCAGCTGTAAATACAAGTTTAGTTTGCTTTAATTTGTTCCCGTTGCTTAATAGCTTCGTATTTACATTGTACAATTTGGTGATGCCTAACTTTGAACGGGGTTTCGGCTGATGAGACACCAATGTTTGATCTTCCTTTTGTTTGAGTGAAGTGAAAAGAGATTTAGTAGTATCCAAAAGTTTTACATCCCCAGAAACAGATCCCTGAGACACTGTGTCTAGCTCATTTTTCAGGTTTTTCGAATCTTTCTTGGTACTGCTAGGAGAAACACTTTGAGAAGTTGAATCTATTCTTGGTGATTGACTTTTTTTAAGTTTATTTCGTTTTTGCTTAACTATTATCGGACTTTTCTGCAATTGATGTTCACTGATAATGGAAGCCGTTTTTGATCGTCCAGACTGTTCTAAAAAGCTATGATCGGAATCATGATCAAACTCAGCAGTAATCTCACTTTCTGCAAGAATTTCATTGCTTTTAGTAGGCGTCTGAGGATCGTCAGTCGATACTTTCTGTGGCGAATTGTTGTTTTCTTGCATGGGAATATCATCACTAACTCTTCTACTTTTTAAACACAATTCTGTGACAGCTTGTAGTCTGAAATGCATAACATGTTCAACTAATGTCATTGCAATGTCAAACTATAAATTAACATTTTGATGCTATTGCTAAGAAACTTGTATAGACTTTATTCTAGTGAAATAGTTTTAAACTATAATTCTCTGATTCTTTATTTTTATATTTTTTTCAAAAGAAATAATCTTAAACTACAAAGTTTAGAACAATATGAATAGGGATTACATAGCAACATTTGAAAAATATATCAACTTACGAATCACAGCTTCCATTTGCTTTTATGGGACTACTAGAGTCATACCTAAGTAGATTCGTTGCTAAAGTAGCTTTCAAATTATTATTTTCCTTCAACAATTCTGTAACATAAAAAATATAATCCATTTCATTTTTAAGCTTGAGACCAATTCAGTTCGAAGAAAAACCTAAGATTTCCCAGATAGAGTATATCAATTTGAATCTTGTTTGTTAAAATGTCAAATCTCTATTTATACTAATAGAGAAAAATACGAGATTCTAGTAAACACAGTTTTCAAATTTGATACAAATGAGCCGAGACATGAGCTTTTTGGGCAGTGGACTGCAAATTTGAAATCCAAATTTTCAAACATAAAATGGCGATTCAAATATTGCGCCCAAAAACAAGAAAAAATGATTCGGTTTGAATGAAATGCATTTTATAAGTGTTCTTCGGGTAACTTATTTTAAATGTGAAATCCAACTTTTTCAAAAAAAAATGGTGCCTCCAATATGTTTAAACAATAACACTTACATATTCCGCAATGTTCTCAAAACTATTCAACATTTTATCTACTTAATCAAAATTAATAAAACAGTTTACTATAGTGAAAAATGATACAAAGATCATAGAAAGGAAATAAAAAACGACAAGAAATGAGATTTCAATGTAAGTTAGTTTCATATCTGATGAAATATTTACTTTTATCTTGAAATAAACAATAGAAATGATAAAAATGTAGATCTAAAATTTTCTTATATACCTAAGTTCCATATTTTATGAAATATTTGCTAAAAAAATATAAAATATACAAAAGATAACAAAAAAATCTAAATGCACCGGTATTCTGAGGAAACGGTTAAGCCTTTACGGCCTCGAGTATGGCAGTTGGGATTGCAAATATAAAGTTTTTATACAAGTAAAAAAATTAATTAGCACCATAATTTGTCATGTGTACTTGTCGTCGGATAGTTTTGAAAAATTATCTCTGCAAACAATCAATGCTTCTCCTTCATTTATACTTCGTGGATAGAAATAACTTCACCTGATCCGTTGACTGCTCGTAGGTAGGATATTTTTTCTGTTCAAATCAATAGGACTCCAATGCAAAAACATTATGTTCATATAACGTTCATGCGAAATTAATATAACTGTCATACAAAGTTTTTATAATTTGTAGGCAAAATTTGTATGCGAAAATTCTTATGTTTATATAACTTTATGCAACCTTCACGCAAAAATTGATGACTCATTTTCTAGTATTAAGGGAAATGTAACCAGGGCCTAACCTCAAAATTGAATTGCCTCATTTTACTCAATAAATCGTCCATCTAGTTGCATAAGGTCGTAAGCCACAAAAATGAAATTTTACAGGATAGGCAAAAAACAAATTGTAGGGTTAAGCGTTCAGATGGTCGTAACCCACTTGCTTTACAAAAATACATATTCCAAGAAAATAAAAAGTCTTCCAAGTACAAATTTACATGAAAAAACTTAACAGTTGTTATTCTTTTAATTTTTCAAACCCCAAATTATTGTAAATACCTCAAAGAATTAATTTGCATGAAATTATTTTGTAAGAAACAGAAACAATTCTCAATAATAACCATCGATAATTTCCATTAATGGAGCAATTTCTATATTTCATGGTCCAAGATATTAATTATCAGCGAAAATATTTTTTAAAAATCTGCCTACTACGCGCGCGGCTCGCTTCGCTCACAAGATTGTTTTTATTTTTTAGTTTTTTTTCGGTGTTTGAAACCAGAAGCGTTGGTCAAAAAAGACTGGTTAACGAACTCGACCTTTCTTTTTGGTCCCTAAAAACGTGTGCCAAGGCGCAATCCAGTCCGATTAGTCTTTCAAAAGTTATCCAGTATGCAGACGACGACAACAGACAGACACCGTCGTGAAACCTGTTTTTTCGGATTCAGGGGGTCTCGAAACATGAAGATTTCATGAAGTCCGCAAAAGTCGATTTTCACATAAAAACAATACCTCCTCATTATGATGACAATGTAAAAATATCTTTCAGGCTCTGTTGACACTGTCACTTGACGAGGTTATGCGGCTTCGGATGTGTGCATTAAATTACAGTGACTACACATCACAAAAACTGGCGAGTTGAAGTCGATAGCAGTATGTGGAAATTTTAAATAAAAAAGTGCGTCACGCTTGACAAGATCTTGGTACCTTGAATTGGAGGCAGTCCATTATAAAAGAGGAATCTACTTTATCTCTGACGATCTTAAATGAAAAATAGCAGCATGCGAAAATTCGTCGCTCCGAGAGAGTAAAACAATTAAATCTTTTTCTTGATAGTCTGCTCCGCGGACTGGATACCATCCGTCTTTCTTGAGAACTAAGAATTTCAAAAATCTTTTTTGGATTAACTCCAATTCATTCCCATATTTGCTAAACATAGGGCTCCATACTTGAGCTGAATATTCAAACCCGACTGTACATATGCATTGAAAATAGTTGTCATAGTTATTATTTTAGTAAAGTTCTTACAAGTTCTGATGACAAAGCCAAGCTCTCTGGACGCAGATGCAGCGATAAGCCGTACATGTTCAATAAAATAAAGGCGAGAATTGAAAATAACACCTAGGTCACAGTTTCGCTCAACCCTTTCTATTACCAATTTTTTTTTTATACCATTTTGTAATCGGAAGTTATGATTGACTCGCGCCTGTGAAAAGTCATAGCCTTACATTCAATAGGGTTTATCGGCAACTTATTAACCTCGCATTAACTTACTAACCTATCTAGGTATTTTTTTTCGGAGTGACAAATTCGCTAATTTCTATACTTTTTGTTAAAGCGAAATTTTCGAATGCTCAGGTTAGAATGAAAAAAATCGTCTTACACAAAAAGTATTGAAATTAGCCAATTTTTCGAATGCAGACTTCATTCAAAATAGGAGTAGGCCCTAAGTACCTAACAAAGTTGTAATTCTAGTATTTATGGAGTAAAATGAGGCAGTTTAATTTTGAAGTTAGGACCTGTTTCCATCGCCCTTAAATGATTTCTTTTTTTTTTGTAACAGACGCATGGGAATCGTGATATTCCGTGCACGTAAAGAGGGACGAAAATGCCTTATTCCAACCTAGTGACGGGTAGAGTAGCGCATGCGCACTACTACAAATTAGCCTTATAACTCCCTAGGGAGTTTAATTGATAATGTAGCGGGAGTTATTTCTTCACGCCACCACATATTTGCAAAACCTAACCTCCGTAATTCATCGCTCTAATATCACGGTTTCCATAAACATCTTTTACAAAAAATATCGTGTGCAACTGAAGAAAAGTGCGATTCCGACTATTCTCATATAGTTTTTAGGTCCCTAAACAAATCACTCAGTCCCGACATTTTTATTTATTTTTGGATGAATTTCAGATTCGGATAAACCTTTTCGAACTCCTTATATAAATTATACCTTTTCATACATTAATCCGCACTTCCAAGAAAATTTGGTTACGTTAATCATATCTATTTTCACAACACCTCTATTGAAAATCCGATTTCCAGTACCTGTAGAGCGGAGCGAAACAAGGTGTTCCAACCTTGAAACATTTAATGTTTCAACCCTAGGGCTGAAACGGTCGAGTTGACCGGGTTGGTAGGGTTGACACATTAAATGTTTCAACCCTAGGGCTGGAAGACCTTGTTTCACCCCGCTCTATAGATACTGGAAATCGAATTTCCACTAGAGTATGGTACTTGTGAAAAATAATATGCATTACACGGAATGGAGCACAGCGTTTTCAACTCTTGTAATGCAACATACTATTTCCTCTTATTAAATTTATTCAGTTTAGATGTAACAAAAAATTAATTGTGATTAAAATAATTAAAACTCAGTCTTATATCTGAAATATGTATTTTAATTAATTCTCTAGACTTTGTGTATTACGATTCAATTTTCTTATTAGAAATAAATTTATGACTTGCACCTGCCATCTAACCTATGTAACGCTTGTCGCCTGATATGAGACTTGTATATTCTAACCTGTACAGTATCCACTTAATATTCTGTTCATAAATCTAAATTTATATTCAATTTTATACACTCGAAGTTTCAGTCCCTACAGTTTCTTCAGGGTGCCTACCCGGCGGATGATTTTTAATTCCCGGTCATTTCCCGGTTTTCTCCTGTTCAATTTTTCATTTTTTGCGGTCAATTAATCATTTAATTATTTACAAACTAATAAAAGCGCAATGTTCATTTCCAAGACATCTTATCCTTCCCAATTGCCTCAAAATTTAAATTCTTTACTTTTTGAGCATGTAAGTAAAAAAAGAACGATCAATTAAATGCCTTGAAATTAAAACTGTTCAACTTTAAACGCTTTGATTTAAAACTTGACATTTTTAAAACCTTTCATTCAATGAAATTTTAAATTGTAATTTAAAAGTACATACTTAAAATTGGTTAATATTTAACGTTCAGTTTTGATATTCTTCAATTTGTAATGACTTGTTCTTTCTATTCGCAACTCTTAAATTTTCCAGAATTTCCAATTTGACACTTTTTTAAATTTGGAAGGTTTTTAAGCACCTTCTTCTTGAAATTGGTCATTTTTTATAAATTCTATTGGAAACCACACTTTCAAGTTTAATATTAATCAATTCCAATCAATTCTGAATGCTTCTAAGGTAAAATGGGCAAATGTTAATCTATTTGTATTTTTAATGTTTAAATGTTCCAAATTTCAAATAGATAAATTTTGAAAGTTTCCCAATGGAGATTGTTCAATTTTAAACTCTTAAATGAAAATTTGGAAAATAAAAAATTTTGAAAGTTTCATTGTGTTACTTTTTAGTTTTAAATGTTTTTTGTTAAACAGTCCAATTTTAAAGATTCTAAGTTTTAAATGTCTGAATATTGGGCAGTCCAATTCCAATTTCGAACAATTGTTTATTTTTGAACACGTTTTATTCAATTTACGTTCACAGATTCGAAGAATATTAAAAATCTGTTAAAAGCTATTTTTTAAAAAAATATTTGGATGAACCACTTCAACGATTCGTGATCTTTCGTGACCGAAAAAACTAATAACATACCTCTCAAACCACTTTTAATATGCATTTAAGTACATTCGAGAGAAAAAATCCCGATTACTGAATCAAATTCCCAGTCATTTTCCGGTGAACAAAATTCCCGGTCCTTTCTCGATTTCCAGGTCAAGTAGAAACCCTCTTAAGAACCAAAACTGCGGTTGTCACTTGAATAAGAAAAATGTATAAATAACACTTTTAATATTTTTAGATTCTATTCTTGATAATTTTATCAAGCATATAAAAAAGATAAGTTTGTTTAACTTACAAATATCGCTAATGTTGGTTGAAACCATGTATTACTTTGAAACGAAGTAATTCGTCATGTTTGCGAATTAAGCTAGGAAATATATGCAAGCGAACCAGACCTATATATTTAAATAATCAAATTAAAATTGTACTTACTTTTAAATTCTCGTTTCAGTAAAGTCATCAGCTGATCAATTCTCATCATCTTCTGGGTTGTATCCGGCCTCTCGAACCACCCCAAATCATCATCTTCAATGTCTTCAGCCATTGGTTTTGTCGAATGAAACTTTGAGATTATATTTTAAACTTTGATTTAACCATTTTTCTCGGAAGAACGGATAAAAGAAACTTTATGTGCATTTATTATTGAAACATCTGTCAGCATGTCAAATCATATAACATAGAAATTTTCGATACTTAAGAGACGGGTAGCAAAAAATTTATTTTATTTAGCAAAATGCAAGATCAACTTCTAAAGTCCACTCACGTTGTAAATGCTTGTGAAACCAAGTAAAATGCACGTTTAATCCCGTAGATAAACATGTCGGAAAGTCACGCACCTTTTTCACCCTTATTGTGTCCACCATGGATAATAGAGTTGGAAATGATCCAACAAAAGATGGTCTCGCCACGCGCAAGCAAAAAAAATGACAACCAATCAGACGGCTCCCTAGATTTTCCAGTCTACCCTTCCATCTTGGATGGAGTTCGGGCGGCGGATTTGAACCGACTGGGAAATACGAATGAGATCGTGAGAAGCTGAAATAAAAAATTGCACTATACAAAATAATTTGCCATGCATAGCATCAAAAAATCGAAATAATTCATGATTATTCAGGAAATAAGAGTTACTTATGTAATATTTATTGAAGAACTTCTAATGTTTTAAAGCAGGTTTAAAAGTATATTGGAGTAAAAAATGAATCATTTACGAAAGACTGTATATTCTATTTTCGCTGCTTGAAATAAATCATTGAAGGTAAAGCCAAGGAGTTAATCTTTATTAATATAAAGCATAAATAATGTATGTATTCTTTATAACTATATACAGGAAACATTATTATGTACTATATATTAAATTAAATTCCAGCGATATTATATAATAAATTAAAATAACATTAAAATGAGCACATTTGTTCTTATTATAGTATAGTATAATTCAATATATGAATTATTAAATAAATTATTAAATGAATTTAATACATTAATATAATATAATAAAATTATATAATTTTAATATAGTAGGGTAACTTGCTGCAGCTGTGTGTGAAAAGAGTTAGTCATGACATGAATTACAAAAGGTATCAAAGGTTTTGGGAGAGTTAACAATTATTTCCAAGATTTCAAAAATCTCGAAATAGTTCAAAGTTTTAAAGATTTCACAAAAGAACTAATGACGAGTTGC